>JAKUBK010000052.1:0-47653 GCA_030566875.1 Waltiozyma chaumierensis | reverse complement strand
AAATTTAAGTTGTTGCCAACCTTAACATTCATATAAGAGCAATCAATGGATTTCAATTATCTATTGAATGTTCACCTGTAATCTCAAAGAAGTAAGAAACCTTCCATATTCTTCTATGCCGTTAAATATCAATCTGATTTCAAAATTATCAGCTGTTCTTCTTTTTTTTTATCAACAATATAATTTCATTCATTCAAATAATAATTAAAGATCACCTCTTCTTCAATCAACCACGGGAATCTTATCAATATAAGCAGTAAATCATCTATCTTCAAGTCTTAAACTTCAACAGCCTTCGATTAAGTTTCCTTCTCGTCAAAAACATCGATTCCCAATCTAGGTGTTTCACATTTTGGATCACAGTTTTCTTTATATTAACAACTTCAGGAAAGTTAGTTCAGTGGTAGAATAAGTGCCTTCCAAGCACTAGGCATGGGTTCGATTCCCGTACTTTTCAATTTTTTTAAAATTTTAGACAGACGTTGTTATAATATTCACGTGTCAAATTAAATTGCCCGCTTAAAATTGCCAGACAACCATTTCGACGCTTTTAAAATAAATGTATGGTATCATGAGAGAGGAACCTGGAATAAATAGTATGTCTACACGGTCTTTCTTTTCACCTATGTGTTTGAACCCCCCCACCTCTTATTCTCAATTCATACCCTGGAACGAGTATAATGGCTTCAAAATCTTCCAAGAAAACTGCTGTCTCTAAGGCTAAGAGACCAGAGACCAGTGTAACCGGTCCTGCCTCCTTGTTGAGATCAACCTCTCTCTCCAATCTGTTCGGTGGAAATTCTCGAAAGAGACATTTAGAAGAAGACTCAAACAATGAAGATGAAGGGAACGCATATTCTGAATCTGAAGACGAGGTTCCAACTAAGAAGAGAAAGACTGAATTGGATGTTAAGAGAGCTGAATTTCTTGAGAATGAACGTAAATTTGATGATGAATTGCCAGAAGAATACAGAAAGTTCAGACCTACCGGATACAGGTTCAACTTACCATCTACTGATAGACCTGTCAGAATATACGCTGATGGTGTCTTTGATTTATTCCACTTGGGTCATATGAGACAGTTGGAACAATCCAAGAAGGCGTTGCCAAACGTTGAGCTTATTGTTGGTGTCCCATCTGATTTCGAGACACATAAGAGAAAGGGCCTTACTGTTCTTTCCGATTACCAAAGATGTGAGACCTTGAAGCATTGCAAATGGGTTGATGAAGTCATTGCTGATGCTCCATGGTGTGTTACCGAAGAATTCTTGAAGAAGCACAGAATTGATTATGTTGCTCATGATGACTTACCTTATGCCTCTGCGGATTCAGACGATATTTATAAACCAATGAAGGAAAAGGGGATGTTCTTGACCACTCAGAGAACAGATGGTATTTCCACCTCTGATATCATCACCAAGATCATCAGAGATTATGACAAGTACTTGATGAGAAACTTCGCCAGAGGTGCCACCAGACAGGAGTTGAACGTTTCTTGGTTGAAGAAGAACGAATTAGAGTTCAAGAAACATATCAACGACTTCAGATCGTACATGAAGAAGACCAATCAGAATATCAACAATGCCTCCAGAGATTTGTACTTTGAAGTGCGTGAATACCTATTGAAGAAGTCCATCTTATCCGAGGGGAGCAGAATCAAGAACAAGAAGAGAACCATCAGTCCAGCTGCTGATTTCGCTGCTAGTTTTACCGGTGAAAGAAAGCAATTAAAGTCTAAACAACAAGAGAGTAGAGAACAGAAGAAACCTGCTTCGTTCATTGAGAACTTCAAAGACTGGATGCAAAAAACCGATAGTATCATAACAGGCAACCACCCAGATTTCGAAAGCGAAGAACAGAATGACGAAGATGAAGAATTAGAAGATGAAGACGACGAAGAAGATGAAGGTGACAACGATAAGGAAGATGACTCTGGATCGGAATCAGAAACCGAGTCTCAAAGCTCCAAGTCGAAATAATGTTATAGTAGGAATAATAAATATATTTAGGCCAAATTATTTAAAGAATGAAAAGACTTGAGTTATCGAAAGAAACTGAAGTTACATCCTCGGGAGTATATTGATAAAATATGTGTATATTTATTACTTTCTATATGTACATGAACACCATCGTCATATCCCCCCATGAGGATCTAAGAATTCTAAGCTCTTGCAGATTGTATCATCTGTTCAACCTTGACAGCTTCTTCTTCTCTAGCTTGCTTCAACAAGGATCTGAACTTGGACTTTCTGTCCTTAGAATTGACAGGCTTTTGAACAGTGATATTAGGAGCTGTGAATTCCAACTTGCTCAGGTCCAAGTGTTGTGGGTTGTAGTTGTTTATCTCACCGGTCTTCAAATATCTTTCGAAATACTGGAAAAGTTCGGCACCGTTGGATAACTTGGTTAATTGGAAATCAGGTATCAAATGACCAGACTTGGATTGGATAGCTAAAGTGTAATCAAATCTCAACTTGAGGTCAGACAAATTGACATCTGAAAGAGAAGTGACTGAGGTTTGAGTCAAGTCGGAGTATGTTTGTAATAATAATGTTTGGAATTCAGCAGAATCGGTGATCTTCTGTTTGTTTAACCAATGTTCAATCTTGAACCCTTGTAATCTTTCCTCCATAGGCTTGGATTCGTATTCTGGCTTGATCTTCCCGATGAATTCAATCTTTTGTAATTTCTTCAATTCAACCTTGTCATTCTCAGCATCAGCAATGACTTCTTTGATATCTTTGGCCTTTTCAACATTTTGCTTGGATTCTTGATTTTTCTTGTGTTGGAACCAGTCCATGAATCCGAGTCTCTTGGAGGAAGTGTGTATGAGTCTGACTTGGCCCCTTGTTTGTCTTGTGATCATCATCATCATTTTTAGTTTATATGGGAGATGAAGTAGATGTAATAGCAAAGTTGGTATTATCACAGATATTCAGTTTCGATTTATTATTATTACTACCTGCCAGACTTTTAATTTTTCATCGAATCGTCCGTCAATTATTTTCGGGATTCTTAACTATATGGTGTTAGGATGTTTGGTTAAAGCTAGACTTCCGAATTGGGAATATCAAGTGGAAGGAAGATTAGTATGTACTTGATGTCGGATAAAAACAACCAGGCTGCATATTCAAATGAGAAGTTAGAACTCACTCAATTTCAAACCTGTCTCAAACAAACTCACTAATTTCAACAAACAACAATAAATTTATAACTCTATATCAACCACAAAGCCATCCTTGCTTGCTATCTAATCCACTGAGTAAACCAATTTCGAATATCAACACAATGGGTATCTGTTTTTCATGCCTGAATGGCGCACACGACGATGACACAGCTTCAAGAATAGACGAGAACTCTCCATTACTACACGACACAGCGCAGAGCCAATACGATGAAGCTGCCATGATAATGAAGAGACAAGAGGAGCTCAATCAGATTGTGAACGAAACAAATGAAAACCTTATCGATATAAATACATTCTTCAGCACAACTTCTACTGATTTTGCAGAACTCTCTTTGAGAAGATGTGATGATATCAACGACGATTTGAGAGACAGTAAACAACACAGCCAGAGGACCAACGAGACAGCAAACAACTACTATGATGGGGAAGAAGACCAGGCAGAGGACCAGGACGATATGGACGAGGACGAGCTATTGAGACTGGTGACTAAGGAGACTACGATAGTTAAAAGTGGTCCACTGATAGAACAGTTTGATTAAGAGAGAGAGAGAGCGTCCTAATTGGGACCCAGGAGAGATAATTACCACTCGTGTATACGTTAATTAATATATTTGTACCATATTAATATACCAACACAACTAGAGAACAATGGAGTTTGAATGGATTATGAGAGAATTAGTACGAAGTGGCCATAACAAACATACTCAAAGCAGAGTTTCAACAGTAGCGCGCACCGCGGGCCTTGGAAAATTATAATTGTTAGGGCGGCGGAAAAGTCCAAAGATAAACAAACACGTAAAGTTTGGCCCAGATCTCTCAAGAGTTGCCCATCTCATTTCATTGATAGTGCGAACAACCAAATGCCACCAAAGGTAACCAAGAGAAAGGGCTCTGTCTCAGGGCAAGCTAATGTCAAGAAGGTCAAACTAGGCAATGAACTGACCCAATTTATGCACAATACTTTGAAGTTGCTTAACGAATTGAAGGATCAGTCAAATTTCAAATTAAATGCCTACTTTGTTAAGATGCCTCCAAAGAAAGATTATCCAGACTACTACAAGATCATTCCTATGCCAATATCACTCCATGAAATCAAGGGCAAAGTTGATGCTGGCTCTTACGCCACTGCTGAAGATTTCCTTGCTGATTTTGTCCTTCTTAATTCAAATGCCCATACTTTTAATGAAAGCACAAGTGTTGTCGCCATCAATGCTAAACAGATCCTCGATTTCGTCCAAGAACAAGTGGACCAATTCAATCAACCACAGAAGGAAACTGAATCAATTGAAGAAGACCCATCTAATGTTGAAGAACCTGCTGAAGTCACAGAGGATCAACCTAAGAAAACCCCAAAGATCAAACTCAGACTTCCAACATCCTCAAAGGCCACAACTTCTACCAAAGAATCTGAACCTAAACCAGATCCTGAGCTAGAAACCGAAACTCTTCATTTGAAGACACCAACTAAAACATCTACGAAAACCAAGATATCAACAAAGACCAAGACACCAGCTAAAGAAAAATCCAAATCCACTACTACGTCTTTCCTCAAACCCCAATTCCTTAAAATACTTCAAGAAATTTCTGAGTTTGAAGTTGAAACCGTTCAAATTGCAGAGCCATTCTTAGAAGAAGTTGACACAGAGTATATCCCGGATTATCTGGACGTTGTTTCCAACCCAATGGCCTTGAACACTATTAAATCTGGTGTCATGAGAAATAAGTACAAATCTATTGAAGAGTTTGCTGATACCGTGGATCAGATTTGGAAAAATGCCCAGATCTACAACGAGGAGGATAATCTATTGTACCAAGATGCTGCTACTTTGAGAACGTTCACCAATAAAAAGATTGAAGAGTTGAAAGACCAGTTCAATGCTTTATCCGACGAAAAAGTTCACCCAATCCCAACTAAGACCGGAGAGACCATCGAAGAAACACCAAAAGAGACAGCTGTTGAAACTAAAGAAGATGAAGTTCCAGTAGAAGAACCAGCTACTGCTGAACAACAGGAAATAGTCGAGGCTCCTGTCGTAGTGGTCGCCCCAGTAGCTCCACCACCTAGAAAGAGAGGCAGACCACCAAAGATCAGAACTCCAGAAGAAATAAGGGAGAAGAAACTTGCTAAACTAGATGCCACAATAAAGCATATCAATGAACAGTTGCCATCACTTAAAGCTGAACATACAGAACATTCTGAGCAAGCCTTGATGCAAGAAGTAGTAGAAGATGAAAAGGAGGAGGAGGAAGTTAAACCAGAACTCTCAGAGATCCAGAAGTTAAGAAATACATTAAACCTGAACAGACGTCAGACCTTACCACCATCCTCAATCCAGATAATGGAAGAAATCGCAATCACTTCATCTCGTTCCAGTTTCAAACAAACTCTAAAACAAACCACATTGCCTTTATTCCAATCTTGGTTCGAATACAAGTTCAAATCCCAACCAGACATAGCTGCCAACCACTTCACCTTCACGCTCCCACAACAACAAGGCTCCATCACATTTGATGCTGCGATGAATAAAGATCTTGTCCAGAGAAAGTTCCAATCAGTGTTCTCTGTGAATGGCGAGAAGATCAACGTCAGTCCAAGTATCCATTATGCTGATTCAGATGAGGATTTCCATGCCTTGTATGAAGTCAAGCTTGCTTCTGGTTTGAACAAGTTGACATACGAGGTCACTTTGATGAAGACAGAGAGTCCTGAAGAAGACTTGGAAAATATGTCAAGATTGAGAAACGCTCCTCAGAAAGATTACTCTGGTTTGAATAGTGGAAGCGTGGACCCTGATGCTACTGATTCTGTCCTTGATAAAGTCGATAATACCATTGAGAAGGTTGAAAAGTTCTCTGTCTGGGTTCAAGTTGTTTGAGTTAGGAATCGTGTATTATAGAATTAAAGAAAGATTTAATGGATTTAGCATTAAAAAACAACAACAACAACAACAACAACAGTAAACATAGTAAAAACTGCCTAATTTGAGTTAGCTTTCCCCATCTTCTATCTATGATCGTATTGATGTACGAATGGTACAGTTAGCAAAAACAAAGACAACACATAAGATCCAAACTTAAGACTTCATGAATGTTTATAGTTATTTTAAAATAAAAAACAGTATGTGGAAACCAGCTTCGACAGAAACAGAATGGTTTTTGTTTTGATTTATCCTATTCGGGAAATACACTGCCAGATAAGCACGGGTCCATGCGCCTCCAGATCAAGATAATATCCAAAAATTCCCTTTCAAATTAAAATTTATCTTATTTTTTAATATCAAATACCAAACAGATCTATCCAATAGAGGTTCATTGATAGACTTAGAAAACTCAGATATCAAGAGTTGTGTCTCAGAGCATACAAAAATATGTCCACAACAACACCCCAAAAGAAAAAGATTTCATCAACAGCTTCAAGCGCCATCTCCACTGGTGGACCAACCATTCAAAACTTAGACTCATCAGGCGCCATTGATTCCAGAAAGAGACAAAGCAAAAGAGATGAAGCCATCAGACGCCGTGTTGAAAATGACCTCAGCAAGAAGAGATTCACTAAGAATGTTGCTGTTTCCTCAAAGAGACGCTCAAAGAACTATTCTCCTGGCTCTGTACTATCTTTAAAGCCATCTGAGGCTGTCATCTGCAAACCTAACTACACAGTGTATGAAGCTGCCCAGTTGATGGGTGCCAAGAGAGAGAACTGTATCCTAGTTGTAGACGAGGATGAACACCTCCTGGGTATCTTTACTGCCAAAGATCTTGCTTTCCGTGTTGTCGGGAAGGGGTTGAGTGCTGCTTCTGTCACCATTGATCAGATCATGACACCAAATCCATTGTGCGCCACTATTGATACGTTGGCCTCTGAGGCTTTGAACCTTATGGTTCAGAGGGGATTCAGACATCTTCCTGTCTTGGATGAGAACAATGCCATAGTGGGTGTTTTGGATATCACTAAATGTTACCAGGAGGCCATGGAGAAGTTGGAAAGAATGTATGAATCCTCAAAGAAACTTCATGATGCTTTGGAAGGCGTTCATATTGAAATGGGAAATCAGCAACCTTCTCATGTGATGAGATACTTTGAAAGTTTGAAGTCCGTCATGAGTGGTCCAACTTTAGAAACAGTGTTGGATGAAAACACTTTGCCTTCATATGTCACAGTTAAGACTTCTGTTTTTGAAGCCGCTGCCTTAATGAAGGAGAACCACACAACTGCCGTGTTGGTTAAAGATGCAAATGACTCAGTTGCTGGTATTTTCACTTCGAAGGATGTTGTCTTGAGAGTCATTGCAGCTGGCTTGGATCCAAAGACCGTCTCTGTTATCAGAGTTATGACTGCACAACCAGATGTTGCCTCCAAGGACCTCACTATCCAAGCCGCCTTGAGAAAGATGTTCGATGGCCATTATTTGAACTTGCCAGTTGTCGAGGATGATGAGATCATTGGGATTGTTGAAGTTTTGAAATTGACATACTCAACCTTAAACCAAATTTCCATGATGAAGTCCAATGATGACGAGGATTCCAATGCTGAAGGCCCAGCATGGAACAAATTTTGGACGTCCTTAGAAAATGAGGATAACGAATCGATTACGTCTGACTCAAACTTGGACCACAGTGCCCCTGAGATCACCCAAAGTGAGATCAATCAATTCTCCTTCTCCAATATCAGAGCCAACGAAGAAATTGTTCCAAACGACTCTGTCTCTGTCACCAATGACAACTACTCCAACCATGTTCCAAGCTCTTCTATTGGCAACTTCAAAGAACAGGAATTGAAAGATGTGCCATACCAATTCAAATTCAAATCTCCAAGTGGCAGAAACCATAGAATCAGCGTCAAACCAGCCGATGGTATTGATAGTTTGAGGACGTTGATTGTCTCCAAGTTGAACTCTTCGGAATTGCAACAATTGGACCAAGACCACTTCGCAATCAGTTATCTTGACGACGAAGGTGATATCGTTGCCATCACAAACGACCAGGATCTTACTGATTGTGTCATTATCAACAAGATTAATTCCAAGCTTGACAAGGCTGATTTGTTCATTCATCATGCAGATGAAGAGATCGACCTAGAAGGGTTCCTTGCCTCCAAGAAGAAACCAAACCACTCGAATTCTGCCACTACTTCTAATACTGGTGAATTCATTGAAGGTATTGCCAACGAAATCTTGTTAGGCGGTGGAGTCTTCTTTGTTGGTGCTGCCCTTGCTTTGGCCTTTGCTTTGGGAAGATCAGCAAAGAACTAGCTAATATAATAAACTCTATAGATCATATACCCAGCTGGATTGCTAGCCACAATAAATAAATAAATATTGATAAGACCATTAGGCCCCTTACTGTACTGAAATGAAATTATGGATTATCTTATATAACGCCAGAGCGTGTTTATTTTGCAGTGTCCTTCAACTCTAAAGCAGTACCAACAAAGAACTTAGGATCCTTACAGTCTCTTGGAGTATCTCTGAGAACATCCTCAATGTTCCATCTTGGCTTAGACCCATCAAGAGAACCACCAGCAATACCAGAGCTGAACTTCAAGAACAACTTGTCACCGACTTCAGACAAATGTCTCAACAAGTAGTCGATATCTTCCTTGGTCAAACTGGCAGACACACAGAGTCTCACTCTGGCAGAAGGCAATGGGGTGGCTGGATAACCAACGACAACCACGGCAATCTTTCTCTTGTAAAGCATTCTGGAGAAGGCTGGCAACTTGGCTGGCGCATACAACATCAACGGGATGACTGGAGAATCGTCAACACCGTACACAATGAACCCTAATCTTTGAAGACCCAATCTAAGATATCGGGAGTTGAAAGCGATTCTCTCCAATCTCTCAGCACCTTCGCCCGGGTTGATATCACCCATAATGATCTTCATGGAGGTGTAAATCTGGGTCAAGACAGGGACTGGGATGGCTTCACTGTAGTTCTGGGCATTCATGTCTAGTCTTAATCTGTCTGAGATTTCTTGCGAGGTGGCAATGTACCCACCGGCAGCACCGAAGGACTTGGTGAAAGTCCCCATCAAGATATCGACATCCTTAGGATCAATGCCGAAGTAGTCACAAACACCACGGCCTCTTGGACCAATAGCACCGACGGAATGGGCCTCGTCAACGAAAAGGTAGAACTTGTACTTCTTCTTCAATTCAATCAATTTTGGCAAGTTGGCCATGGTACCCTCCATAGAGTACAAGCCTTCGACAGCAACGACAATCTTCTTCCAAGGTCTATGGTTTCTTGGCTGACCTTGGGAAATCTGTTCTTGTAGTAAGTTTTCCAACTTGGCCATGTTGTTATGTGGGAAGGACTTGACGGAACAACCGGACAATCTGACACCGGTTCTAATAGACGTATGGTTAAGCTCGTCAGAGATAATCAGACATTTCTTGTCTAACAACGAAGAGAACAAAGAGGCGTTCGTGGCGTAACCCATAGAAACCAAAATGGAATCCTCCTTGCCAATGAACTCAGCAATGGTCTTTTCAACCTTGAGATGTAGATCCGTAGTGCCAACAGTGTTTCTAGTACCACCAGAACCAACACCATACAGGTCAACAGAGGAAATGGATTCATCCGTACAGACACCTTCGGATTGAGCGAAACCCAAGTAGTTGTAGGAGGACAAGTTCAAACAAGTGGAGATGGAGCCAGGATAAGTGAAGAAGGAGTTATAATCATGGGCGTCTCTATCAATACAGTTGATCAATCTCCCTGGAACACCACAAGTAGGTCTAGCAAAACAGTCGTCGATCTTTTGCTTCAATCTTCTGATATAGAAAGATTCAAACTTGGAATACCATGGAGCCAACCCATCTTGTTCTAGGAGATCTTTGTAAAGCTTAGGTCTGAATGTTATACCCAAGAAATCCTTGATATGACCAACAATGATTAGAATCAAGTAGTTGAGGTAGGTGATGATGTAGACGTAGTATGGAGGGTCATCTTCAATTGGATCAGGCAAGGCCTTACCATTTCTAGAGACAGTTTTATAACGATATTCTTGAGAAGTTAAAGCACCAAATTCATTCTCTTGTTTATCCTCTTTGGAGAGGAATGAAAGATCAACCTCTTTTATGTATTTGGACATTGTTTGTATGGTATAAATGCGAAGGATTGAAACGTGTGATAGGATGTCAATTGTTCAAATAATAATACAAATGTCTGTAGTGTTTGTTGGTCTGTGTGTGCTTTTTTTTTTTGACTGTTTATAAAAATAGGGGGAAATCGAAGCAAACAGAAATTTAATAGGAAAGCAATCACCCAATGTTAGGTAACTGATAAAGAAAATGTAAAATTATATTAAGCTTTAAGAATGAACAGTTGTAACAATGTCGTGAGTCGTGAGCCAAATATCATCAACGTATAGATTCTTTGATCCAGTGTTGTTGACGTCAACCATCCAATACACTACGCGCCCCTTTATTTTCCAAAAGCCAAGTTACACTTTTGTTTTGTTGATGGATTTTTTCAGCTCTAACCGATACATGGACGCGAAAAAAACAAAAAAAAAACAACGCAAACAGAGTGTACAGAAGCCGTGGACCGTGTATATACTCATATTAGTATTTGATAAAGAATTGGTGGCCTTATACTTCATAATATATTACAGAACTATCAATAATACTTATTTCAAAATTATTATGTCTGTGATAGTATTTTTTTTTTGTTTTTTTTTTTAAAAAAACTATGTATCCCTGAAAGACCGTCGATCTATATTAAAAGAATTGTCATGTTAAAATTCAACTTGAAAATGATTATATCGTCTAAGTTGATGTCTTTTAATGTAAGATAAAATACCCAATATGGATAAATATGCATAAAAAGTAAACCAAAATTCCTAATCAAGAAAACAATATGCAGATTGCGGCAGTAGGGTAATGATTGAAAGTTCCAAAATCGGAAAATTATCCAGATTGGGCTTAATATAGGAAAGCTCGTGTGGCGTAATGGCAACGCGTCTGACTTCTAAGAAAGTTAGTTTATCAGAAGATTCTGGGTTCGACCCCCAGCATGAGTGAGCTTCTTATACGTTTTTGCTTTTTTTTTTGTAGTATTTTTGTTGTTCATTTTGTGTGTGTTTTTTGATCAAAATTGATGAGATTATGGTTGAATTTTGTTTAATTGATGATTTTTTTTTGAAACTCACAGTAAAGTTTAAACTTTATTTGTGTTTAACTATAGGTAATTATTTGAAACATGGTGCATGTGCTGTTATGGACACGAAGGTGCTCGTGTTTGCATGGGCTTCGGATCAACGTAAATTCAGTATATTCATTTGTACAAACATTAATATCAACTACAAGCAGCTTCGTTTGTTGGTTCAACCTCGGAAAGGCAGATAGCTGTGTGTATGATTATTATACCAAGCTGATAGATAAATACAAACCACAGACTTAATAAAATGACCGAATCACACGACTCAGTAGATATCCAGTTAGAGAATCTGCCCAATGACTCCAATAAAACAACAACTACAACCACACACTCTCAATATTCCTCACATGTCCTTCCAAATTTCGAGAAATTCACAAGCACAGAATGGAGCTCATTAAATTCTGCTAAATCCAACATATTTCTAGACAATCTTCAATCATACATTACATTGACACTGGTTGGTCTGAGCATCGGTTCAGTGGCCGCCGTACTAAACATACTGACTGAATATTTCTCCGGGATAAAATTGGGATATTGTTCTGACAATATCTTTCTTAATGAATCATACTGTTCTGAAGGCCAGTGGCATAGATATCCGTTATCTCTTCATGGTTATTTGATATTTGTTATCATTTCGTTGATCTTAAGTTCCGTTGCATGTTGGTCTGTCCTTAGGTTTGGCCCCTTAGCAGCTGGATCTGGGATATCTGAGATCAAATGTATTGTGTCTGGGTTCAGGTTTGATTCGTTCTTACAATGGCGAGTGTTCATAATGAAAGCGATTGGCTTACCACTGGCGATAGCTTCGGGTCTTAGTGTGGGGAAGGAAGGTCCGTCTGTTCACTATGCTGTTTGTATTGGTAGTTTGGTTTCATTATTTGTTTCCAAGTTGAAAGGGATTAAACAGGGGGAATTCGGAACTAACTATAGAAATGTATTAGTTGCCTCTTCAGCTGCAGGTGTTGCTGTTGCCTTTGGTTCTCCAATGGGCGGTGTTTTGTTCTCAGTCGAGGAGATTTCCAATTCTTTCGATCTGAACACCATGTGGGAGAGTTATTACTGTTCGCTAGTTGCTGTTTCCATTCTTCAGTTCTGGAACCCGTTCAATAACGGCAAGATTGTCATGTTTGAGGTGACGTACGATAGAGACTGGAGTCTGTACGAGATCCCATTATTCATGATCCTTGGGGCCTTTGGTGGTATCTATGGGATAATCATAGCCAAGTTCAACGTGAAAGCAGTCAATTTTAGAAAGAAATACCTCGCCGCAAACCCCCGCCGTGAGATCTTCGCCTTGACTTTTGTCACTGTTGTCATCGCGTACTGGAACACTTTCCTTAAATTGGACATGACCGAATCCATGCAGTTGCTGTTCCAAGAATGTACAAAGGAATCACACCATGCTAAATCACTCTGTCAAGTTTCGTCTCCGTTCACAGTGGCTTTCAACATCACATCTCTACTGATGGCGTGTGCGATTCGAATGGTGTTCACAATCTTCACCTACGGTGCCAAGGTTCCTGCAGGGATCTTTGTCCCCTCGATGGCTTGTGGTGCTACGTTTGGGAGAGCTTTAGGGATCATGGTGCAGGTATTCCAGGAGAAACTGTCTGAGGATTGCTCGGTGTCCACGACGTGTGCTAACCCTGGTGTTTATGCGTTTTTGGGTGCGGCTTCTGCCCTAAGTGGGATCACGCATTTGACGGTGTCAGTTGTGGTGATCATGTTCGAGCTGACTGGAGCTCTGAAGTACGTGATTCCAACGATGATTTCGGTGGCTGTCACGAAGATCATCTCAGACACGTTTGGTTCTGGACATGGGGGCATTGCAGACGTTATGATCATCGTCAACAAATTGCCCTTTATCTCTGCACATGCCCATCTTCATTTCAACGAGAGAGAGGTTGTTGACGCTATGGTTTCCAAGGACATTGTGTACCTTCCATATGCCAACGTTTCAGCAGTTCAAGCTCGAGCCATCTTGAATAACACCCCGTATTCCAACTTCCCAGTGCTCAAACCTCAATCTTCCACCATAAAGGGTTCAATGTCCCGAGAACAACTGGAATCCATACTCGAGTCCAATGCCACAGATAGCTTTATCGATATCCCAAACGTCCTGAACGCATCTCCAATAACATTGCCTCCTTCAACACCACTAACTGTTTGTTTCCAAATGTTCCTGAAACTGAATCCAAATGTGATCTTTGTCAGATCCAACGATGGAAAATTGCAAGGCCTGTTAACCAAGAAGGACATTTTACGGTACGAATTCGAGCTCAATAAGAACCATTATGAAGAGGAAGAGAGAGCTCAGACTTGGAACGATGAGGAAATGTATAACCACAAACTAGGCTTTGTTGAAGATAAGATCAGAGGTTATGTTGGTAGGCTATTCAGAAGAGGAAACACATCTTCTTCTGGTCGTTATACAAGCTTATGAGGGAGTATAGTCTGAAATAGACACTATGCATACTGACATTGAGGTGGATTTTAATCGTCGAAATAGTCCATATCAGCTTCACGTAGTCTTCCTAACTTCTGAAACATAAACTCAGCCAACCAAACCTAGGCCCAACTTATATCATCAAAGACCAATTGAAAATCTCAGCAATTGGATTCGGTATCATATACTGCAAAATGTTTTATATATAAATTTCTTAGGGCCAAACTCTCGTGGATATTTATCGGCAAACAAACGTGAGACTTGATCTACGATTATAATCATTTTTTTTAGAAATGCGTTGACCAAATCTTACTGCAGGTCAGTGCAAGCAACAGCAATATTACGCGTTCTCAGTCTGCATTGCGTCAAACTGCCTTACAGTTCTTCTACAGTTACACTTTTTTTACTGAAATTCAAAGAATGATACACATGAAAAAAAGAAACTCTCAACCCAGCTACAGATATATATATATATATATATTTTGAAGCCTATGAATATCTAATCCTGGAAGTAATTCATATCTAAGAGCTCTCCTGCAGTTGCTCTTCTTACTGGATCCCACATTAGACATTTCTGTATAACTTTAACCAACTCTATATTTGATTGATTTCCAATAGAAAGATGTTCGAAATTCCTAGCAAAATCAGCAAACGTAAAATATGTAGTTGGTAATCTTTTCATATCAAAGTTCATTCCTTTTACTAATCTTTCACTACCTTCCCAGTATCCAAAACATTGTTCAGGATAATAGATTATATCATCATATCTCTTAGATGCGAAAGGACAGCCTATAGTCTCCATGATTTCATACATCATATCAAATTCATTTTCAGCCTCATCGAATAACCGTTCACCAGTTAATAAATAATATGCAATACAACCAACAGCCCAGATATCAACAGGTTTACCATGTTCAATATTAAACAAAGTTTCTGGAGCCATGTACGAAATAGTCCCTTCAATACAACCTTTGGAAGTGTCCTTATCAACACTAATAGCAGTGCCATAGTCAGATAATTTGCAAATAAAATAATCGTCAAAAGTGACAATGTCCGAATTTGTAGACCCATCGGTGGAGTTGTAGTACATTGTAGTTGGGGTAAGCAAGATATTAAGAGGTTTGATATCTCTGTGCACGAAACCATTGTCATGGATATGTTTCACTGCATTGAGTAGCTGTCTAAGGATAGACTTCACCTGTTTGGCTTGGTACTTGGTCCGTGATCGGGAAACATGTGGCATTTGTTCCTGTAACGTAAACAACATGAATTCCATTGTGACATTCAATGATTTTGTGTGGTGTTCTTGAAATACCTCATACACTTTGACCAAATTTGGATGTGCTGGTACATTGAATATGAATTCAACCTCTGGACATCTGTATACCTCTTCATAGATATCGGTTTCTAGAACAGAGTGTATAGTCATGTTCTTTAAAGCGTATATCTTTGATTCATGCCCCCACTTGTTTTCGTATTGTTCATTTTCAGTAACTTCCAACAAGGAGTGCGTTGGTCTGTAATAGTTCCTGCTGTTTTGATAGTAGTCATGACCCTCTGACGTCTTGACCAAAAACACAGAACCAAATGATCCGTTACCCAAACGAGTAGCGGAGTGGAAGAAATCCTGGATGTTTTCTTTTGGGGAAACTTCAAAGATGTTAATCTCACGCTTTGTCCACTGAGTGTTAGCTGCTGCAGAATGATGAAGTCTAGAAACACCGTCAAAGTTGCTTGAACGCCAAAGACAAGAGAATTTTGAGACTTTAGTGCTAGAGAAATCATAATATGAATCAGAATCCCCTGAATTGTATGGGTTCATTAGTGGGAATGTTGTTCTGGAAGCGGGTAGTGCAAGCGCTTCTCCCAAAGGGCCAGGTTCTTGAACGTCGTCATGGTCCAAATGGGTCATCAAGTCAGAAAATCCAAGTGATTTATTGATCATTGTTTAGTTCTGTGTTAGTTAGATTTATGTTTGAGTGTACTTCAGATTAATATTTTCGATAGCAATTTTATTGGTCTATATTGATTGAAGAAAGTACTTATAGAACCAGACTCATGTCTTGAAACATTCCAAGTTTGATGGATAGCTCCTCTTTTTTATACTTGTTAGACATCATGCCGATTTTTACACTCTAAGTCCCTCATATCGTTAGAACTTCAACCAGAAGGAACTTGCCGAACAGAAAGAACGATATCAAGACATTATTATACTTTTGAGGACATGAAGATCAACAATCACAACTCGCAAATGTCTCAATTATAATTTATTGACGTTGCAGGTTCGGGACAAATTCTTGAAAAAATTGATCGTTTTTCCGAATTCGATCTGGACAAAATAATTATCTTATAGGCCTACTCGAACAATGTATTGAAATGTATGTAGTTATCTATATTTGCCAATGACTAATTGAATTCGTAAAAAAAGTTTGAAATATTTCAAAGCTGTTGAGATGTATCCTTATAATCTGTGTAGTATGATTGAAAGAGATATCGGACATCAAATTTTGTAGGTCAGCTAGATGTCCGGGTGATATTTTGTGACGATCAATGTACATTTTTTGTATTAAATGAGAAGATTGGAAATGTCTGAGAGGGATCTCCTACTGTACCTTTAGAAAAACAGACTACACATAGCTATTTTAAAAGGAAAGATCTCCATAAATGATTCATGAAATCAATGCAATTACCAAAGTTTTCACTTGTGGCATGGAAAGTATATAAATATGAGATCTGACTCCCATATATTTCTCAGTCTTACGGATTCCCTACTGACTGACAATATTTGACTTCAAATACAACCAGAAGTTAGAATAATTCATTTCAGCCTTTATAGATCCTTTCTAATTCAATCTAAAAAAACTGAAAAATCATTGTAACAGTTTTTGTTTTCACCATAATAAAATTCCTCTACGTCAAGACACATACGAATTATTACAATATGATAATTAATTCGCATTGCCAAAAGTCTCAGATGGCACCAATTTCAGAAGCACCTATGACCAAAAACGAAGAAACACATTCGAAATATTTAAATCAATTATCTCCGGAAAAAGCAACAAAGGATGCTAGAATCAGATCAAAATCGGTCTTTGATATATCGTTTACAAACACAACGACACCTGTTTTCTCAGGGCCCAAAATCCCTTCGGTTGATTCTAAACAGTTGGCACTGGTTCCACCAAAACAACTACGCCAAGTCACTCCGGTTGAAGTTGGTACAAAAACACAAGTTTCTGATTACTTCATGTATCATTCCACTTTAGGCTGTGGGTCGTTTGGGGCCGTATGGTTAGTTTCTACTTTGAATGGGTGGGATTACTACCAAGACAGTTGGAAATATTTTAGACCATCAGGGTCCCTATTGGAAGTGACCAAAACAGAAGAGTATGAGAACAGAAGTGGTCATAATAACAGGACATATGCCTTGAAGAGTATGTACTTGAATACTATTCCTGGGGTGGTTACGTATAACGATGTTTACGGCTGTGCCGAAGTCGAGTTCATTTATAATATGCCTGCTCACCTCAATTTGGTCAAAGTGTATGAAGTTTTCATCAATACTGAATTTTCAATGCTACAGCTCACAATGGAGTTAATGAAGTACTCCTTACTAGATAGAATCCCACTTCTTGCAAAACCAAATTCCCTCAATGCGGTCAAGCAAGTGAAATCGATCCTTAGACAGCTCATAACAGGGTTGAAACATATCCACGATAACAATTATGTTCATAGAGACATCAAGCCTGCAAACATCTTGCTTAGTGAAACCACCGAATATTTCAACACGACTGATTACAGGACTACAAATTCAGATAAAGTAACGTTTGAAGACACCTATATTTGTAAGTTGTCCGATTATGGTCTTGCCATGAATCTCAATAAGGATATTTCTAGAGGCGAACAGACAGGGACATTCCCCTACATGGCTCCGGAGACATTGCTTTATCAAGGACATGGTAAAGCTGGGGATATCTGGGCCATTGGATGTGTTGCTTTTGAATTGTTGACGGGGCAAAGGAACTTCAATTCGTTTGATAATAGATATTCTATGCTTTTTGAAATCATTAGAGTCATTGGGAGTCCCTTTCCTTACAATAATAATAATGTTAACAATCATAGATACGGTTGGAATGAACCCTGTTTTGGATACTGGGAAGGAAGTGAGCAGTTGATAAAAGGGTTTGGTTTGGATACTACCAGATTACCTAGTACTTACTTCAGATATGAAGATTTCACAGGAGCTTTACAGAGACATGCTTATGACAGGGAATCAACCAAATTGTTGGTTGAGGTTATTCGGAAATGCTTAATGTGGGATCCCAAGAAGAGAGCAACTGCTGAAGAGCTTTTAAAGATGGAATACTTCCTGTAATGAAGAGATGTTGCCTGAAGGTAAATAACATCTATATTTATATAGATTCAATTTCAAGATGGCACATTTTATATTCAATTGATGACATATTCCATTGAAAGATTTCTGTGCTCATCTTTATATGTGCCATGACTTGTAATAGTTTGGACAATATACATTGTTTTCCAATATACTCGGACATGCAGGACAAAACCTGCAGCCTGTATGAAAAACCTGCAGCCTGCATGAAAAACCTGCAGTTTTGATTTTTTTTTTAAAAAAAAAAATTAATGGGAAAAATAAATAAATATTAGAGTTAAGAAATATATAAGCTTGGGGTTGTTTTTAACTTAACTTTAACTCCCCCCGGACACACGTTAACAACACAATGCTCACACCGTATTTCACATGTTCACACACATCAACATTAACATCAAGATCTCCCATATTCGATTCGACGCTGTCGGGGTTCAAACGATTGTCCAGGACAACCTCTTCATATTCTCATTGTCTCCATATTACCTCCGTTTGAGATTCCCCCATGAACTGATCGACGATGAAGACCACCCTGCCAAGGCCGAGTTTGTCCTCAGCGAAGACTGTGTGAAGGTCAAAGTGTGGAAGCAGAATGAAGGCGAGCATTTTCCTGACTTGGAATTCTCTCAGAAACTATTGGCCAGATTGGGCGAGGATGTGGCAGAACAAGGCGAGGTTCTATCTTCTGGTGAACTGCTTGAACAGATTGGCGTCAAGAACAGTACAGATGCAGATATGCTGAGAGAAGTCGGAGCAGTCACAGCTCCAATGGAGGGCAAAACAGCAGCAACAGCAACACCATTAATTCAGGAAATCTCCACCACCACCAACGACGATTTAATCCAAACAGAAGAACAAGGCACCCAGTTCTCCTGGGAATTACCACAGCAAATGCAGCCTGTGGCACCAACTCCAATTGCCACACAATTCAAATACGGCTTCCAAGCAAAATACGACACCATCATAGGAATCTCAATCGGCAATGGGAACGATATAAACGAACTGTCAGACCCAGAGCATCTCACAGAGCTGGACCGTATCAAGGAGAGATTGTCTCGCGAGGACTTCAAGTTCGATGTCGAGTATTACGCTGCTGATTATATGACCACGAAGTATTCGGACGAAGACGAGTACAACTCCGTGAAGGAGTTGATTGAATGGTCCAGCGATGCCTTTTTCAACGCTTCGTTAACTTCTGATAGCGGGTTCTCCAAAGAACAAGACGAGCAGATGCTGAGATTGGGCGCTTATAATAACAATACGTTGATTGACGATCCAAAGCCTTTTTACTATGCTATCTTGTCACTTTCGTTCGCCACGATGTTTGAAATCAGATCCACACAAGGAGAGCTCACCACGGAATCAGCTTGGGGAATTGGGAAGTTGTCTCCACAGATTGCGAACCTGGATTTGGCCTTAACCCACTCTGAATTGTATGAAACAGATGGTGCTGGTGCCGGGAATGTCGACATGATCAAGTTGGTTATCGTCACGGCTATCAGAAGAGCCCTGTCGTTTCCATTGGCTCGTAACTTTGAGCTGTGTATCAAGGTTTGGTTCGATGTCATCAAGGTTCTAAAGGCCGGTAAGCTGTCGTTAGTCAAGCTCTTATTGATCACTCACGAGGCGTTCAGATTCCACGATGTTTATTACGTTTATTGCAAAGTTCTTTTGGACGATTTGGTGAAGTGGGTCATTGCCAATGACCAGGTGGATTTCGTCGTCAAGTCTTTAGCTGGCGAAGTTGAAAGAGTTTTGATGAATGATTTGAAGAAATCGGATATCAGATTTGACAAGCTTGAAGAAGGCGAGAATGGAGAACAGGAAATTGTCACTTTGGACATCGCTGAGATCGAAGCCTTGGCTGAAGGAATGTATGCTGAGGGTAAGTAAAGGACCTATAGACTTATAAAGCATTTCGTTAAATTCCGTCTCTATCTATAATCATAATTATATTAATATTGATACATATACAACACAATAGGAGCATCTAACCTCTCCATTTACCTGTATCCTTGTACCCATCAATGACAACTCTAAAGTACGCTCTAGCACCCGAATCAATACTAGTGTTAATCAAAATCAACTCGTCTTGACTCAACACATCCAATATGGCATAGATACCAGGCAACAACAACATCGTAGTCTGTGGAGGGAAAGGCGACTGTAACTGACAATGAATATAAGTAAGGAGAAGTGGTGGTAAGGTAGAACGAAGTTGGGTCTTGAGTTTGGTTTGTGCCATGTGAAGATCTGATTGAGAATCCGATTGATTATGCGACGAAGATGAAGAAGTGTCACAGAAATTCATAAGGAGTCTTTGCATGGACATCCCGGCTAATTTGGATTCTCTTAGGTTTGGAGAAACAGATAAAGTCTTCAGATATCTCGTGAACAATGAAACCAAAACATGATTACGCGATGATAATCTGTATCTCTGTAATGTCAAAATCAAGGAAACAACCATACAAGAAGACTCAAACAATTCTTCGGTGATTGGGAACTTGGTAAGTACACTGATACTGCTTATGGAGGATGAGACAACAGCTAGTATCAATTCCAAAGAGAACTGGCTGATCAAGAAGGATTGAGTTGTTAGCACTGATTGGAGCGTCTTTGCCAACAATTCCAAGTCAGTGACACTTAGTTTGTTGATCTGAGAAAGAATGGTATTTAGTGTTTTGGCAAAATATTTCACGGATAACTCCTTAACATCCTTTGATAGCGACTGGATGAAAGACGTGGCTAACTCCAACAGAACACTTAGATGAAGGTTATCATCACAGTTTGTAGAACCCATAGTGTACAAGACTGAGTCCAAACCTTGGAAGAACTTTTCTTGATCGGAAACGAGAACATGTTTCAACAAATTCTTCAAACCTCTACCTAATTCAACCGACGAACACTGACGATCACCAGTAAGTGTAATGAATAGAGCAAGATAATAATCCAAGTTGACTTCACTCTCATGCTTGACATTCATAGTCAAGTAGTTGAATAAATTCACACTGACTGAAGAATGCGATTGGTTGGCAAGACCAGCACAGGTCTTGATAAGAACAAGCTTCAAGGATTGATGGTATTCAACATCCAACTCAGTATGTGAAAGAACGGACAGAATCCAGATCAAATCAGACTCTGTTGGTTCAGTGGTTCTGCAAGTTTCGTCAATTGAAGATAATAGAGATTTCTGAAGACCATCGACAACTACAGTTGAATGGCTGAAGGATGAAACTTCTTGGGTAAATGTGTAAACCATTTGGTGGATACTTTTCACGTGACCAGACTTCTTCGACACTTTCTTATCCAAAGCCTCTCTCAACACTTCCATAAATTCCAAACTGGCTGATTCTTTGATATTGATTAAATGATGATCAATGACAACCTGGAAAATCTCTAAAGCATTAGCAGAATTCCCTTCGTACTTCTCCACAAATCTAATCAATTTCTTAGGGTCCGATTCAATTGCAGACTTGAAAGTAGGGGTTTGAAGAACATGTTTGATCAATTCAATAACAGTCCCAGTTTCACTAAGCTTGCACTCGGTTAAACGGTCAATCAATTGACTCTTGATCTTTCTTGGATAACATTCGATTGGAATCTCACTCAAGACCTGAATCTCGAAAGAGGAGAGAACCTTAACTTTGGATAGTTTCTCAGTGAAGTTATTCATAATATCACGGCATTCGAAAATCAATTCGTTTGATAAAATGTCACAGATCAATTCGATATCTTTGGTTTTTAGTAACAACTCTACTAATTGAGAAATTTGATCGCTGGTGAACACGTGATCGATGAAAACAAACCATCTCTTCCAGATCGATGAAAGGACTGAATTTTCTTCAGTTGTTTCTAGACTGATGTATTTCATAAATGATTCAATCACTTTAGAACAATCAAACTCTAACAATTCACGGATTCTGAAAATCAAGGAAAATGAGAACCTAGAAATATCAGTGGTTGTCTTTGTCTTTGTCTTCTTTATGACGGATTTCATAGTGGATTCAGCCAAGTTTAATAACTCCTCATCATTCAAAAGATCTTCGTAAAGACATAAAACTTGAAACTTGGCAAAGGCCAACCCATCATTCTTAAGACTTTTGTCATCTTTATGATCCTCTAATTTCAAAATAGCAGTGAACAGTCCACGAGCTTTGGACAATGTAACTTGGTCAGTGATTTCAAAGAAACCTTGGATCATAGCATTCAACAATCTGAAATTCTTACCCTCGGTTGAGACTTCTTCAGCTTCAAGATGATGTTCAATACATAGCTTGATTTCCAAAGGAGTCAACTCCTTAACATGAGAAGTCAGCAATCCCAAGAAAATGGTCTCTGATGTAAAACCCAAAGATGATAACTTCAGAATCAAGGAATACAAATCCGGGAAGGAACGAATCTTAATGTATGCTTTAATCAATTGTTCACAGATCTCCTTCAATTGAGCTTCATCATCCGTAGTCTTGGAAACAGTATCTAACCCACACAAGATTTCCTCAGAATTGGAGACGGCGATTTCCAGATCTAGATTCATCAAGGTTAGAACCAGGTCCCAGTTAGTCTTGTCCTTGCTCTTTTCCATCTCACCACGATACACCTCTGTCAGAAACTCTAATGAAAGAGACTTGGATGTTGTCAAGGAATGCTTCAACAGTTCATGGATGGTCTCTGGGTAGGCCTTGACGATAGCTAGGAAACTTGGTTCAGTGACAATTGTAGTGGAAGTGGACTTCAGGGTGGATAAAAGTTTGAAAAAAGTAACCAACGAACCGGAAGGTTGTTCAAGTTTGATTAATTTCTCCGTGATTGAAGTTGGATCTGTTGTCAGGATGAGTGGCTTGATTAGAGATTCTAATGGTCTATAGTTTGGAGAAATCGTAGTTAAAGTCTTGAGGATTTCAGGAAATGCAGAGGTGATGAATTGATCTTGGAGTTTCTTGGATGATTTGGAATCTTGGACGTTGGTGGTGTTGGTATTTTGAGAAGCAGTTAAAGTTTTATAAACCTTGATGATTTCTAGAATCAAATCTTGTTGTAATTGCTCACTTTCTTTTTCTGATCCAAACTTATTCAATAATCTCAAGTACTCGGTTATGATAAGAATAGGTAAATCAGTCTGGGAAGTACCTAAACTCAACAAGCCTTGACCTCTGATAAATTTCATAACTAGTGATAAAACACGAACCAATTCGAGATCTTTACAATCTTTTAACGCGGCGTATAAACACTCAACGAATCTGAAACCTTGGAAGGTACTTCTAATAACACCTTGTTGGTCGTTTCTTCTTCTGCCTTGTAATGCATCACAGACATCGAGGTATAACTTCCAGATGGCAGCATTTCCTCTGAAGTCGGAATATTGCAATTTTGAATCGTTCAGACGGTCAACTAACAATTCCAGAAGAAATTTCTCCTTGTTTGGTAAGTAAACTGGAAGCTCATCTTGTAACAGATCTTTGGAAACAGAAATGATCTGTGAGACCGGTGTTGTCTTTGCACGAAGGTATTTCGTTAATGCAGTTGTTGTGGCAAGACTGACTGAAGTCATTGTAGTCAGACTTTGGTGAAGGAGGTTGCTCAAAGCCTTTAAAAGAATCTTCAGCTTAGTTCATAAACTATTTTACAGTTGTACTCTTACTTTGAAATATACAATATTTATTTTTTTTTTCGTCTCTGTATATTGTTAATCCAAATCCGACTCGTTCACCAATGCCACGTGATCTGTTGTGGTATATCCGGGATAGAAAATTCTTTGTTCTTTGCATAGCACACAGTATAGCTTTTGTTTACTTTTCCGATTTTGTTTTTTTTTTTTGAACATCATCATTACAAATTAATAAAACGGTTTAATCAAAGGATCTTATTTTTTCTTTTTCGAGGTTGTTAAATCAAAAGTCTATTCATCTTTGTCCAGCCACAGCGAAAGCGTTTATCAAACCATCAAAGATGTCATTCACAGCCAATCTCTTGCGGAAGAATGGCGACAACAATTCCAATTCGAATTCATTCAAACCAATAACTCTCATGTCAGAATCTTTTGCCTTCGCAGAAGAAGAGGGTGAAGAAGAAGAACAGGATCAACAGACCAAAGAACAAGAGCAGGACAGCGCCAACGACACACAAATGGACGACATTGGTTCGGCCAAGGAACTTGACCAGGATATGGATCTCGATGATAAGGAACAAGAATTAGATCCTATTTCTCAAGTGCCCTTGGTTCGTCTGGAATCCGCTCCTATCCCACAGGGAAGCTTAGACGAATACAACAAAGCCAGATCTCTCAGATTCGTGCAAAATCCAAGATCCTCATCAGGTATCGCATACACCACTGCCAAACCTCCATCTTCTGCAGATGTTGAACCCACTCTCAAATCTTATGACCAGGATTTGACTCTCTATCCAACAAGCACAGCGACCCATTCCACCCCGGCCTCGATCAATTACACCCGTAACTTGTACCAAATCTATCAGAATCTTGCTGATTTCAAGACCTACGGTGTTGGTAGCATTGGGTTGATCCGTCATGGTGTTTCCAGAGAACAATCGTCCAAATTGAGAGAAGCGATGGGTTTGCTTCGTGTTGCCATGTCCGAATACATCGAAGAAGAAAGCGGCGATGATATTAGATCGTTTGAATTGGAGGAAGTCATGAATGTTCTGAACTGTGTCCATTTCACCTTTTTCTTGGATGAAGACGACCTTCAGGAAGGAAACTATATCGATGCTGTTAGAGAATGGGCCAATGTTGCTGATCCTCAACCTGATTCCGACCTTAATGACGACATCTTTTCCCAAGAAGAACCATTCAACCATCCGTTATTTTGGACATTTATTCAAAAGCTGTTGATGAGAGGCTTGCTTGACCAGGCAAGTGCGGCATTGGAAGCTTCGGGTATCATCTCCCATTACAAGAACTCTGATATTAAACTCCATAACATTCTTTTCGATTTGAAGGATTTGATTCAATCGTACCCATTCAATGCCAGTCCTGAATATTTCCGCTCTTGGAAAGAGTTGACACTCCAAGCTTACGATAACGCCAAGCAGTTGAGTCTAACTGATTCTCACCCACAGGAGTTAATGCATTCCATCCAATCAACCTGTCAACTTATCAGTGGCTCCCAGTATCACATTCTAGACGTCACCAAATCCTGGTATGAGGCGTATTTATCCTTGTTGTTGTATCATCTTCCTTCCCGCCATTTGCACTCTGAGTATATGGACTTGATCTCCACCAAACACACGCCTGATATGAACTGTCTCTGGGAGATCTCCTGTGATGCGTTGATGAAGGGCGATAAGATCCTTGAAGCTGTGAGATGTGTCTCCTGTTTGGATTCCACGACTGCTTCGTATCTTTCTGTTATTTTGGAGGCCAAGGGGCTCTTGAACGGATACTTGGATTACGAATCAAATCAATTTGAATCCGACTTGTTTTCAACTGAAGGGAGCAAGATCTCCGAGTACTTTATGAACCAACATGCCTTGGGATGTTTGACAGAGCATGAACTATTCCCGCTTGGCATTGGTCTCTTGACCGGATCAAGCAACGCCCATTCTCGTCAAGTGATTGCTGAGGTGTTGCCACATTACGATTTCCAAACTGACGATGATTTGGAATGGATGTTGACTGTTTGTGCCAAGTTGCGTATTCCTGAAACGGCCCAGAAAATCTACCGTATTGCTGGCCAACGTGCCTTATCAGATGGCAGAGTTTATGACGCGTTGGTGTTGTTGGGTAAGGCTGGTGATGTTTCTGCTGTTAAGAAATATGCTTTGTTGGTGTTGGAGAGATGTCTACTAAGTCAGGGCGTTGAGCAAGATGAGTTTATCAATGAATTAATCGATGCTAACACGATCGAATCAGGATTGATTCGCCAAGTCCTAGCTCCATACGTTATCCTCAGACAATACTTCAGATTTCTTTCTACCGGTGATGTCAGACCTGCCATGTCCAAGCTCCTACGTCTATTGAACTTTAGCTACTTGCCAACAGAATACTTGGCTTTGCTACTAATTGAAATGTTAAAGATCTTGGTCGTGTACCAAAGAACCGTCATGACTAAGGGGGAAACCCTTCAATTGATTTCAGTGTTGGATCAATACGAAGTGGTTTTATCCAGCGATGAGAGAAACCGTCTCATATCTCAACAATATTATGATATCGTTAAGAAGATTTCGTCCACTGCTTCTGATGATGATTCAAATTGGGTTGCACAATTTGAAAAAATTGGTGTTGTTGTCCCAGCCAATGTTGAAGGCATTGTCAAGTTAGTTAGAGAGGTTGTTGCTAACGTTTTGGCAAAGTTATTCTTGGAGGATATGAAGGGGTAATTGCTATATTCCAATCAGTGGACAAGCTTATTAATATACAATAATTAAACAAAAAAATCCTTGAAGGAAAGATATATAGATCATATTTAGCCCAGTTGATTTATTTACCAACACAGAAATTCTCAAAAACCACACCTAACACTTCGTCAACAGAGATATCCTCACCAGTGATCCGACCAATTCCATGAATGGCATGGCTTAACGATTCCGTAGCAAGAACAACATCATCCAGTGAATTTTCCATCAATTGATACTCCCTGATTCCATACAGCACATCGTTTTCCAAAATCTCTTCAACTCTAGACGTAATCATGATAGGATTATGAAGGTCTAGATCCGAGGTCATTGTGACTTTGGTGATTCGTGAGATAAGCTCGGTTTTCAAAAGGTCTATGTTGATCTCATCAAGACATGATACAGCTACAATGTCAGATTTTGGAATCTCCAATTCCGTACTGATATGTGCTTTGATCTTTTCCAGATCTTGGACTGTTGAAGGAAGATCGATTTTGTTCAGAACCGTTAGGATCTCCTTCCCATTGGCCTTCAATCCTCTGATCAACTCTCCAAATCCACCAGTCAACTCCAGGTAGTTATCACAACCAATAACAATGGTAACCAGGTCACATTCTTGTGCTTTGACTTTGGCTCTCTTGATTCCTTCGACTTCGATGGTATCTTTATTCGCCGTTACATCTCTAATACCAGCGGTGTCACTGATCACCACTTTATAACCGCCAATATCCAACGGAATATTGATAATATCACGAGTGGTACCAGCTATCGAACTGACAATGGAGATGTCATCATTTGAAATCTGGTTTAATATCGAAGACTTACCAGAATTTGGAGACCCTAAAAGAACCATATTCAAACCGTTCAACAACACTTTCGTTCTGGAATTTCTATCCAGGAACCTCATTACATCTTTTTCTATCCTTTTCAAGTCTTCATTGACCGTTTCATGAATATGAACAATATCTTCAATCTCAGCATCCTCTGCAAAATCAATAATAGCAGTCAACAACCCCACATCATGTTTCAAAGCCGTTCTCCATTTCCCAAAGATTTCCTTGTTCCCACCAACGACACCACTGACAGCAGCCTTTCTTGAAAACTCAGTCTCTGC
Organism: Waltiozyma chaumierensis; assembly: GCA_030566875.1. Taxonomy (NCBI): domain Eukaryota; kingdom Fungi; phylum Ascomycota; class Saccharomycetes; order Phaffomycetales; family Wickerhamomycetaceae; genus Waltiozyma; species Waltiozyma chaumierensis. The sequence continues at coordinate 20,002 of JAKUBK010000052.1, read as the reverse complement.
ATCGATCAGTTCTCTGATTGATTCAATCTCTGTAAGATCAAACCTTCCATTTTGGAAGGCTCTTTGGGAAAACTCACCAGCCTCGGCATATCTAATCTTAGTATCAGGACTATGTAAAGATTTGATAGCCTTGAGAACCGCAGAGATAACTGCCCTACCACCATGGAGATGTAACTCCACTATATCTTCTCCTGTATACGTATTAGGACCAGGCATGAATAGAACCAAGGATTCATCTAGTAAGTTATTATTATTATTATTATTGACAGCTGTTGGATCGTAAAGTTTACGGACACTGGCCATACGTGGCTTAGGAAGAACTTTATTCTTGGTCATTTTTGAGAGCACATGGGATGCATTGGAGCCTGATATTCTGACTACACCGATTGCTGATCGAGCATATTGTGTTGATAAGGCGTAGATTGTGGGTAGATTTGGTTTGGTGAGATGAGCCAGAGCAGCAGCTTGTGGTCTTGTGTAGGAGAGTTGTCGTGCTGAAAATTTCACAAGTCTTTGCCCCGCTGTAAAATCTTTGATCATGATTTGAATGTAGATCTAGGATGCTTTGGTAGAAGAATCTATACTGTGTGAGTGTGTGTTTTCACAGACAAACTGTTGGTATTTGGAACTCTTTTAATGTCAATTAGACGTAATAATTTTATAAGTTTGGCGCTTACATCGGTTGAGGCAACATATTCAGCAGAATCAAAACATCTCTCTCTCTCTCTCTATAGCACTAAAGCAGTATCTCTAACGAGCGTTAATATTAATAGATCTATAACAATTATATAAATATACACATGACTGTTGACTATGATACCTGCTCATTCCCAGAATGAGTTCCAGACCGAGTTCCAGACCGAGTTCAATCATTAAACTAAATAAAGCAGTGGGTAACTTCATCAAGAAGGTAAAACATACTTATAAACCTAGCCATAACTTTTCCTTAGTGACAGAGAACGATTCTCTCAGTTCAATGTCATCAGAAGAAGGACCAACCAAGACTTCGTATTCACCGGATCTCAAGGCCCACTTGTTTTCATATTCATCGAAGTAAGACAAGGAGTCCTTGATGGATAATTCGGTGGTGACAGTCTTGGACTCACCAGCTTCTAATTCAACCTTTTCGAAACCCTTCAATTCCTTAACTGGTCTGATAACATCGTGCTCCTTCTTGGAGAAGTAGATTTGGGCAACTTCCTTACCCTTGATATCACCAACATTGGTGATCTTAACAGAAACAGTCAACTTATCAGAGGCTTCGTCGGCAGAGACGGTGACTTCATCAAACTTGAACTTGGTGTAAGACAAACCATAACCGAATGGGAAAAGAACCTTCTTTTGCAACTTTTCGTAGTATCTGTAACCAACAAAGATATCTTCACCGTACAAGACTCTGCCCTTTTCAGTCCTGAAGTTCAAATAAGCTGGGTTGTCTTGGAACTTCAATGGGAAAGTCAAAGATAGCTTGGCAGAAGGGTTGACGTCACCAAACAACACATCGGCAATACCATTACCTAACTCACAACCACCAAACCAGGCTTGAACGACACCCTTAGCCTTGTCAATCCATGGGAATTCACATGGAGTACCGGATTGGTTGACAACAACGGTGTTTGGATTAGCAGCAAGAACTGCTTCAACTAAATCATTGGTGTTACCAGGTAAGGTGATATCGGATCTGTCATAACCTTCGGATTCCCAATCACCATTGGTACCAACGACCAAGACAACCTTGTCGTTAGCCTTGGCAATCTCAACAGCAGAGGCAATTTCAGCAGAAAGATCAATAACCTTGGATAAACCAAAGGCAATACCACCATTACCCTTGAAATCTGGACCTTCACCAGAGATGGTGTAGGTTGGACCAGAACCAAATTCAATTCTAACAGTGTACTTCTTGCCCTTTTCTAAGGCAATTCTACCCTTTTCTTCAACAGTACCGGAGTTGAAGAAGGAAGTACCTAAAGTTTGCTTGGTTTTGTTGTCAACGACTAATTGGTCATTGACAAACAATTGCGCAGTGCCAATGACGGTCAACCCGAATTCATACTCAGCAGAAGCATCAGGTGTGAATTCACCAGTGAATTCGGTGTAGAATGGCTTACCAGCAAATTCAGCACGCAAGTAGTCGAATAAGATATGGAAAGAGGTGTTCAAGTCAACGGTTCTGAACTCCTTTCTTTCAGTGTCTTCAACAGAAGAAGTGAAAAACTTGGCATGGATACCTAATTCACCAGTGACTGGATTGGTAACCTGTTCAGCTAACCCTGGTAACAAGTCATAGGCCAAAGCACCGGTGGTGTAAGCTGGCTCATAGTCAAGCTTATCAGCAATCCCACCATATGGAGTGGTGATGTAGTATGGGGTCAAAGAAGCAGAACCACCACCAGACTTGGCAGAGAATTTGGCATTTGGACCAATAACAGCAATCTTTTCATCCTTCTTCAATGGAAGAATGTCATCTTCATTCTTCAACAAGACGATAGATTCACCAGCCAACCTCCTCAAGAAAGCTCTGGTTTCCGGGGTGTTGTTATCAGTGTCTTCTGGGCCATCGTATGGGATACCAGATTCAGTGGCGTATTTGACCAACTTCAAGACACCTCTAACTCTGTCATCAACATCATTGATGTGAAGTTCTCTGGTGCCAATTTGATGGGAGATGGCTTCTGGGGTTCTCAAACGGGCTGGACCTGGCATTTCCAAATCCAAACCAGCTTGAACAGATTCCTTGTTGGTGTAAGTACCGTACCAGTCAGACATAAGGGTACCGTCCCAGTTCCATTCCTTGGTTAAGATATCCAATAGCCCCTTATCTTGGGAAACATGGGTACCGTTGACCTTGTTGTAAGAAGTCATGATGGCCTTTGGATCAGAGTTCTTGATGGCGATTCTGAATGGCTCCAAGTAGATTTCTCTTAGGGCTCTTGGAGTGACAATGGCATCAGAGGCGTTTCTTTGATGTTCCAAATCGTTACAGATGTAATGCTTCATGGTGGAGGCAACATGTTCTGATTGAATACCGTTGATGACTTCAGCAGAAGCGACACCTGATAAGTATGGATCTTCAGAGTAGGACTCGAAACCTCTACCACCGTTTGGCCCTCTAGCAATGTTGGCAGTTGGCCCCAAATCAACATGGGCAGACTTGTGCTTACACTCAACACCTAACAACTTACCAGCTTCCTTCAAAAGAGACTTGTCGAAAGTGGAGGCTAAGGCAGAACCATTTGGTAAGACAGCGGCTGGGATGGCATCGAAGAATCTGGTACCTCTGATACCGTTTGGACCATCAGATAATCTGATGGATGGGACGTTTAATCTTGGAACTGGGTGAGTGTGCCAGAAATCATCACCAGCTAATAAAAGGATCTTTTCGTCAAGGGTTAATTGTGATAGGACTTCTTCAACGTCGAATGTAGACATATTGGAAGTGATATTTGTAGATAATAGTGTATGAATAGTAGAAATTTGGATATTATTACTGAAGAGTTGTGGAGGATTCAGTGGGAATCGACCCTCTTTTATATCCAAACTGTAAACATCAACCCTTCAGTTCAACATCCGAAGATCGGGTGGTTATTAAAGTTTACCCCATACTCTATGGTTTCTCCGAGATTTGACCCATAGGTTAAGTATATTAATATAGTCTACCAGACCTAAATTTTAGCCTGACTATATTATTTAAGTTTTGTATTCTGTTGGGCGTATCGACTTGTGAACGGCGGTTACATGACTTGTCGATCCAAACTTCGGTATAGGCACGCCCGCAGGATAAATGATCTTAATTTTACCGCTCCTTTTCAACCAGCTCATGTTTTGAAAAATTCTGAGATAGTAAAGTGTATTTCCATGCTATATAATATGATGTCTCTGTTACTTCATGGTGAACTATGAAGAATAAACCTATTTCATGATATTCACATGAGTCAGTGCAAAGTCCTTGAAGCAAAAGGTCAGTTTAGTACTTGCACATGTGGAGTAATCCTATATATTCTTGGAACAAGTATTAGTATTAATCATTCTTAATAATATCAATAAAAAGGATACATGGGGTATGGTAGTTTACCTCAAGTATATTTGTATAGCTCAAGCCTGAGAGGTTTTGGTAACACCTGTATTCTGCCGATATTTGTAAATCTAAATGATGTAATTTTTTTGTTGCATGAACGAAATCTGGAGTGCATCCACACTGTGTTGCGGGTCAGAAATTCAAGATCCAACTTGTATTCCAATTTCCTACATGAGTTTTGAATGTTCTACCAGTTTACGATTTAAAGATAACAACAAAAATGGAATAAAGGGGCTATGATATCAAAATTTTTGATTGAATCTTAGACCTTGTTTTTATTTTTTTGTTGTCTTGGATAAGACAAATATTACGTCGATTTAAGATTCATGAGAATACATGTATGCGGAAATCCGAAAGTGGCTAAGTTTGCCAAATTGAATTAAAACTTGAACGGCCAACGGCGTTTAGTTTTTCCGTGAAAACATAAAAATCTGGGGAAAGAGGATGCAGTTATACATGAATCATAGGCTATTCTCCTCATTATAGGGAATTTCCAAATTGCAACTGGATTCCAGGATCAGATAAACTAATATTATTTACAACTTTTTACTCCCACACTAGGGAGCGGAACTCTAACAATCTAAATTTATGTTTCAATAATTAGTAATAACATGTCGACGTCGTGAATCATGATCTGGAAGTTGGAAATTGAGGGCAGGATCACATGTATATTTTCGTTGAAAGACGTATGAAATCTCCAAAAAACTTTCAAAAGAGATTGGATTGAGTCATGAATTTCCAAGAAAAAGTGAGGAGGTTATATATTTTATAATTTGCTGTAATTGTTTTAGAAATTGTTAGCTGACTTATAGTGAAATTGGAAACTATGATTCTAACCAATCCGATATCGATCTTTGACCAAACCCCAAAAGATAATTTGGTTTGGTTAGAAATTGAAATCATCAGGTGCAAAGAACATGAAATTTAGAAGATAGTCTATAATGACCGATTAGAGAAAGTAATAATTAACATCACGTAATGGTTGATTTGATTAACTGTTCCATCCACACTGTTTGTTCAACTGCTAGGGATGTTCTAACTTCAATTCCACAAGATTTTATATCTCATTACTGAGTTATAACAATATACACGAGTGCTGGAAACATATTTGAAAAAGAAAACAATAACTACCATTGACCATGCATGATGGGACTGAATTATTCTCTTCCATACAGTTATTTTAATCGATATAAGCACTTTGCTTCTTTTTCCTATTGAATGTATACAATTAACTTTTGGACCAGAAAGAAAGTCTAGTTTTCGAGTATATTCTTTATCCCTGGAAGTTCATCGTTATCTTCACACATAACTTGGGGCCCCAATGTTTTTCCATTCATTAAAACATGGGGAATTAGATTCTTCAAATTCTTGTTTCAATGGTGTTACTACAAGGAGTTATCAGGTTGTCTATTGTCTGAAGAACCCACAAGTATGATGTATATCTACTCAATTTAGTATTGTACAATATCATTAAAGATTCTAGATACAGAACCTAATAGTGTCTACATCAACATAGTTATGATGAATTGACTAAGAGCCTAGAGGTGTAGTCTGAAATTTGAATGAAATGTTATTTAGATCACTATCATTTCTACACAGGACCTCCAGAATTGCTCAAAATATCATATTGATTCGGGTTCCAAGTTCGATTCCTACATAACGCTTTTTGTTTTATTAATTGATTATCGCGTGACTTGGAGTTGGAACTTGGATGGGAGTTTTTCTTCGTTGATTTGAAATTTGGAGATCTAATTGACAAAACACACTCTATCTAGACAAATAAGTCCCTTCTAATTTTAAATTCATTCTGATATCTCAAGTTCATATTTCACCAAGAAATACAATAATAAAAAAAAACACGACCTTAATTTAAATTCAAGTCCACTTCTCATTTACCGTTTTGAATTCCGAAGATAATTATCAAACACACAATCATCCAATCTATCACAATGAAACTAATCTCACACAACTTCGAAAAGGATACTAGTGGTTCTGTCACCTTGAAAGCTGAAGACAAAGAGGACCTTTTTACATTGTACAATCTCATTCAAAAGACGGATGAGATTCGTGTGAAGACCTTCCGTAATATCAAGAAAGAAGGCAAATCTAAAGGTGAAAGAAAGCTTCTTACCTTAACAGTTGCTGTTGAGGATGTCGATTTCCTTCCACAAGATGAAAGTATGAGAATTAAAGGTAAGACAACGACGCCTACGGAAGATGTTCCTGTTGACTCCTACCACACTTTTGAAATCGACTACCAATATCCATTTAGTCTCAGAAAAGACTCTTGGGATGCTATCTCTGTCGATGTGTTACAAACCGCTTGTAATAGTGAAAATAAGGCAGAAATGGGTGCTGTTGTCTTGCAGGAAGGTGTTGCCCACCTCTGTCTTATCACTCAAAATATGACCATGTTAAAGACCAAGATCGAAAAGCCAATTCCAAAGAAGAAGAGGGGTGATTCTAAAGACCACGATAAGTCCCTTGATAAATTCATCACTTTGACTGCCGAAACTTTGATCAGAGATTTCAACTTGGACAACCTCAAAGCCATTGTCTTAGCCTCTCCTGGGTTCCTTGCTAGGAACTTATATGACAAGATCTTCCAAATTGCCACCACACAGAATGACAAGACTTTACATTCTCATAAAGCAAAGTTTGTTGTCACTCATTCATCCACAGGTTATCTTCAAGGGTTAGAAGAAGTCCTTAAAAACGAAGATGTCCAAAAGAAACTTGCAGATACTAAATTCGCAAAGGATGTTCTTATCTTGGATGAATTTTTCCAGAGATTAAACAATGATGATAGTACAGCTTGGTATGGTCCACAAGAATCTGAAAAGGCTATCGAAATGGGTGCCGTTAAGAACTTTTTGATCACTGATACTTTGTTCCGTTCAGATGATTTAGCTCAAAGACAAAAATACATTGAGTTAAGTGATTTGGTCAGATCCACTGGTGGGGAAGTCAATGTCTTTTCCAGTTTACACGATTCTGGTAAGCAAGTTGAACAAGTTACAGGTCTTGCTGTTATTTTAAAGTATCCAGTTCCAGATCTAGATGAAGACTTGGAAGAGGAAGAGTAAGGTTCTATATATTCTATTTAATACGATAGTATTTACTTGTAATTACTGGTTGTAAACCATTTTCAGATGACATAGGCTATCAATCTTGATTCTGGCGTCTCGGAAGCGCTGCATACATTCGCATAACAAATCCGGGTGATCTATCCTTTTCCTGTTTGAACTTTGAACAATATCGTAAGGAACAATTAAAGTGCTTGTGGAGAAATATACTCCAGATCTGCTCGATCAAAAAATTTAACATTATTTGTAAAGGAGCAATTAACCCTTCAAACGAGAAACGATATCATTCAATTTACCGAGATCATCCAATCCTTAACTTTAACTACTAACAGTCACAATGATCTACCATCACTTGAGTAGAACTCTCATGTGGACAGTAATTGTCGCATGTCTTGCCTCTGTCCAATACGGTTATCATATGGCAGAGTTAAACGGACCAGGTGCTGCCTTATCGTGTTTGGCTGACACTCCAGTCGCAGGACGTACCTATCTTAATACATGGATGCACAAAATAGGTCTTAAGCAATGTATTTCGATGGATGAGAGAGGATTGGGTATGGTTACCTCTGTCTTCAGTATTGGCGGGTTGATCAGCTCTTTGTATGCTGGTTGGCTGGCTGACAAGATTGGAAGGAAATGGACTACTGCTTTGAATGCCGTTGTCTTCTTCACAGGTTCATTGATTGTTGGATTTGCTAACGACTACAATGTCTTTATCTTGGGTAGATTTGTTGGTGGGATGGCTGCAGGTTGTGGTATTGTTGTCACGCCTTTGTTTATCAATGAGATCAGTCCACATCAGTTCAAGGGCAGTCTTGGTAGTATGAATCAAGTGGCTATTAATCTTGGTATCTTATTAACGCAGGTTCTGGCTATCAATTTGGCTAACAGTATTGACTGGAGATATTTAATGTTTGGTGGTGCCGTTTTGGCTGTTGTTAACTTCGTTGCTGTTTTGACAATTGATGAATCCCCTAAGTGGTTATCAGATCACGGCTACACAATCAAGTCGAAGCAAGTACAAGATAAACTTAGATGTGATAAATTGGCGCCAACTCTATTACCAACTGTCCCTGAAGAGGGTCCAGAAAATGTTGATGATGAAGAATCATCGCCTAAACCACCTGTCAATATTCACTCTTACATTTACGATCCAATTTACAGAAATTCTTTACTAGCCGTCACAGCAATTTTAGCAGGCCAGCAATTCTGTGGTATCAATTCTATTATTTTCTATGGTGTCAATACTATCAGAAAATTGACCTCTCCAAAAAATGCTGTGATCATCAATTGTTTGATCTCTCTTGGTAACGCTTTGATCACCTTCTTCAGTGCCCCATACATTGATAAAAATGGTAGAAAGCCATGCATGCTGCTTTCTGTTGGAATAATGGGTATCGCCTCTACGATTATAGCAGTTGGTAATATCTACGGTATTGCAATTATCACTGTTATTTTCACGTTCGCATATGTCGCAGCTTTTGCTATTGGGTTAGGTCCTATTCCATTCCTCATGATCTCAGAGTTAACACAACCTGAAGCTAAAGGTGCTGCGCAAAGTTACGGTACTTGTGTCAACTGGATTGCTACGTTTATGGTTGGTTACTTCTTCCCTATTTTAGATGCCACCATTGGTGGGTATGTCTACTTCATCTTCGCTGCCGTTTGTCTGTTGTTTGTTTATTACTTGGATCGTAATGTTCCAGAAACAAAAGGTCACAATAGCTATGAGGATGTGTGGAACTTAAGACTAGATTAGGATAATAATTCAATATAGATATTCAGTTCCTATCAAACCCCTTGGCCCCATGTGGATTCTTGTTTACGGTTCGATCCCGATTCTTGGCTTCTTTTCATTCAATTCAGGGCTATCAAATTTATGTGCCAAAAGTGACACCTAATTCACATTACGCTCCTACTAGGGCTCTTCTTTTTGAAAATTGTATAGTATATATTATACATCCTAACATCATTTAAAGTTTTTAGCCATTTGCCAGTCACAACATCCGAACAGCAGATAATTCGGTGAAATTTTTGGAAAAAACACACGCACAGTTCGAAGATTTAGTTAGATTTCGCGGCCTCGCGAGAGAAAGAGTGCCAAATTTCCAGTGGCCGAACCGCTCAGATGCTTCGCGACTTCAGCGAATTGGACAGGTAGTCCAGACAGGATCTGCCTCAGAGCACCAGACTCCACTGCCATTCCAGGTTTCGCTACTGCTAGGCACACAAGCAGGAAAAAACTTGAAAAGTTTAAACCACTCCAAATACACAACACACGTACATCATAGAATAGGTACTTGAATTTATCGTCACTAGTAGTCTTTGCAAACATGCCTACCAGATTAACTAAAACCAGAAAGCACAGAGGTCACGTTTCCGGTATGTGGTTATTATTCAACAATATCGAAGCTAAGGGCACCAAATTGATTATCAAAGTTTTTTCATATCATGTACCATTCAAGATTCACTCATTTCCAACATTCGTAGACTCACTTCAAACAAATTTCTATTGATATTGTCATAATTAGTATCTTCTCATCTTCTGCATAACATGTTTCTAGTCATTTGTTTCAAGACTCCAAATTAGAAGAAAATACTTGGCCACACAATCAAGATCGCAAATGGATATTAGTTATTGAAATATAATGTCCAATATCAAAGATGCTTTCATTCATTCATATTATGGGTATTTATGCATTTGAAATTTTTGAGAATCATTGGGCTCAAGTAGCTATTGTACTTCTGGATCAATATACTAACAGTATTTTTATAGCCGGTAAGGGTCGTGTTGGTAAACACAGAAAGCATCCAGGTGGTAGAGGTAAGGCTGGTGGTCAACATCACCACAGAACCAACTTAGATAAGTACCATCCAGGTTACTTCGGTAAGGTCGGTCAAAGATACTTCCACAAGCAACAATTACACTTCTGGAGACCATCCTTAAACGTCGACAAGTTATGGACTTTGATCGCTGAAGAAAAGAGAGATGAATACTTAAAGTCTGCTTCCTCTTCTGCTGCCCCAGTCATTGACACCTTAGCTGCCGGTTACGGTAAGGTCTTAGGTAAGGGTAAGTTACCACAAGTCCCAGTCATCGTCAAGGCCAGATTCGTTTCCAAGTTAGCTGAAGAAAAGATCAGAGCTGCTGGTGGTGTTGTTGAATTAATCGCTTAAACGAATAAATTAAATAACGTAATATATTTTGTTCATTAAAGGTTTTCTCCGTTTTATTTATTTTAACTGATCATTGTACGATGTTGTAATTCCTATAAAATTTCAATTTCTAATGTTCCTAACTGTTGCCCCATATTAAAAGCACGTGTTTGTAGTTTTATCGCGTCTGGAAAATATCATCAAAATAATATTGATTACAATCGTGACACGTAATTCTACGATCTAACATTAAACCATCTCTTGCATCATAAGATTTCCCCTTTCATTGCATTCAAGAAGGGACAGAAGCCATAAGAAATTGTGCATCATGCTTAACAAAGCTCTCATCATCTTGGCAATCACTCTCATATACACATCCAATGGTTTTTATCGTGCCCTTCAAGCATCTTTAGGCTTCGCCATCATTGGTTATGTCGCCTCTGACTACATTATTCCTCGTTGCATAAACCTTTTCATATCTAAGGGATTTACAGGTAAGGATCTTAGTAAGAGGGATAAACCCGTTATCCCAGAGACTATGGGTGTCATCCCTGCTGTTATCTATCTCTTTCTTATGTTTTGGTTCATTCCTTTTCTCTTCTACAAATACTTGGTTACAGGGACCAATGGTGGAGGTAATCGTCTAAATGGTGTGGAAGAATTGAAGGATTTGTCAGTTGAACTATTTCCCCACGAGAAATTGGCAAGTTACCTTTCGGCTTTTTTAACATTGGAAAGTACCATTCTTTTAGGGATTGCAGATGACTTGTTAGATATCAAATGGAGACATAAATTCTTTATTCCAGCCATTGCAGCCATACCCATGCTGATCGTTTACTACGTTGATTTTGGTGTCACTCATGTTCTTATTCCCACCAAGTTCTTGCAATCCTACTTTGGACATTCATTGATCCAATTGGGTCCTTTATACTATGGTTATATGGGCGCTGTTGCCATCTTTGCTCCTAACTCTATCAATATTCTTGCAGGGGTCAATGGGTTAGAAACCTCCCAAAGTGTGGTGATTGGATCTCTATTGTTACTGAACGATTGCATCTATTTCTTGACATCTCCGCATGATTCACCAGCCATCGAATCCCATCTTTTCTCTGCGGCTTTGCTTATTCCATATCTTGGTGTTTCACTCGCTTTGACAAAGTACAACTGGTACCCATCAAGAGTATTTGTTGGGGACACTTTCTGCTACTTTTCTGGTATGGTTTTCGCTGTTGTCGGTATCTTGGGACATTTTTCTAAAACATTACTTGTTTTCCTCATCCCACAAATTTTCAACTTTATCTACTCTGTCCCTCAATTGGCTGGTATCGTTCCTTGCCCTAGACATAGAATGCCTAGGTTTAACGAAACTGATGGCTTGATGTATCCATCGATGGCAACTTTTGGAGAGAAGCCACTAAACAACAAAGTTGAACTAATTCTGAGGTTGTTGTCAAAACTGAAATTAGTCTATATCATTGAAAAAGACGGAAAGGTGATCGAAGTCAATAATCTAACTTTGATCAACTTGACATTAGTCTGGTTTGGTCCATTACGTGAGGATAAGTTGTGTGCAACTATTATCTCCATGCAAGCACTTATTGGGTTGGTTGCTTTGTCGTTAAGACACATGCTTGCGTTTTGGTTGTTTGGTTATGACAATCTTTTTCTTACAACTACCAACGCTGTTTAGTTGCTGATATATACTGGACTGATAGAACAACTCGTGTGATAGATAAAAATAAACACGAAAGTATGCATTATATTTGTTCTACTAAAATGGGGTATCTATAAAATACAAATATTTTGATCTTGAATATTGTATGATCTCAATGAGGAATATGCGGGGTTAGGATATATTGGAATCAGTTCAGAATTCAGTGGAGTCTAATCCTTGTTTTCAAATTGGGCCCAAAGAGCTTGTCTTTGTCTCCATAAGTCTTCGACCCAACCCTTAATTTCGTCAGTCTTCACACTGGACATAGCACTCCAGAATTGCTCCAACTTCTTCTCACCTGCATGCTGCTTTTCATATTCGTAACATTGTAAAAGCATTTCGTACTTATCAATGTCTTTGACGTATCTTGCTTCCAACGTTCTGATTTCTTCGTAGTCTAACCACAATTCTAACAACTCCTTACCATTTTCTTCGTCGTACTTGCTGACTAATTCAGATAAGTAATGAATAGTGGCTAGCTCTCTGCGGTGCTTTTCGTTCTTGTCAACTTTGTCATAAGGAGTGATATCACCAACCAAAGACTCAGCAATGTCATGGACCAACGCAATCTTAGCACACTTGGCAGTGTCAATTGAACGATCTTTGATCAATAAAGTACAAACGCCCATACGGTACATGTGATCAGCAATAGATTCACATTGTGGAATACCATGGTCAACCCAACCAGTACGACGTTGGGATTTAAGCAAAGAGACTATTTGGAGGAAAAGAGAAACATATGATACTGGGTTAGACTCTGAAACTTCGGCTAATAATGATTGGATTTGTGAGGGAATGGCTGACTCGACAGTCCATTGTTGTTCTTCAAGTGCGGACATTGTTGAGTCGTATGTGAATAGTGGATTTGTGGATGATTTATTTTAACCGTTTTTGTTTTTGTACTGTGTCATGACTGATTTGTTTGTTGTTTTCTTTTTTTGCATTTTGATCCAGAAGAAATTTAGAGTTTGTTTTTGTTTACTTTTCAGACCAGCGCGCACCTTAAGCTGCATATGCAGTGTTGTTGGCCAAAGATATTGCCTGATTTAGTAAATTACATTTAAAAGAAAGTCAATGCAATTTTGATCACGTGATAGGTAATCTTTGAATTTTTAATTTGAAATTTCGTAAAAAATTGTTGACTTTCTATACAATTATCAATAAATTATCCCAGTGTCTGAAATGTTCAGATATTAACTGGTTTGCTCAATAAGTGACCCATTCTTTCGATCTTCGTTCTTAAATAGCCATCAACTTCTTTACTCTTGATACCCCCTTCTGACTCTCTCCATGCGAGAGGAATCATAGGCACTCTTTCGGTAACTTTCACTTGTCTTTCCTTACCTTCAACTGCAACAATTTTGTCAGGATTGTTGGTCAGCAATTTGATCTCAGTCAATCCCAAATCTAACAAAATGGCAGTGGCTAACCCAAAGGATCTTCCATCTGCAGGATGTCTTAGCATCAAATTGGCTTGCACAGTATCAGCACCCAAATCTTGTAAATTGTAGGCCTTTAACTTCTCACCTAAACCAATACCACGACCTTCTTGGCGTAAGTAGACAACACAGCCCGCGCCTTCTTCACCCATTAATCTACCGGCTTCGTCAAATTGTTCACCACAATCACAACGAGCAGACCAGGCGGTTTCACCAGTGTAACATTCGGAGTGGATTCTAACCAAAGTGGCATCTCTTGGTGGTTGGATAACTTCATTGTTTGCATCAAACTGAATTGATTCACCTGTGACATCATCGTGATCAGCGATAATTCTTCCTGGTCTTAGCTTACCAACGTAAGCCCCTCTTGTCATACGGTCTTGTTGGGTTTCGCCATCAACTCTTTGGTACAATGTCTTTGAGCGAATCTGATCGCCAAACACAATGGCCAAATGCTCCTTGTTGTCAACGGAGTTCCAGTATAAATGGAGGAAGATTTCTGTACCTTGGGTAGTTGGAATACGAGCTCTTGCTAGACACTTGACAGTAGGTAGGACATCAGGAAGCAGTTCACGAGTTGTAGAGGACTCATTGGCTGTGTTGACTGGGATTGGAGAAGGGGTGTCTTGTGTCAATGTGGAGGGAGTTATAGTTGGTGATACGAGTGATATGCTTGGGAATGTGGAAGTCCCGGCGGCGTTGGCTTTTGTAGGTTGTGGGTGTTCTAATTGTTTGGAACACATTATTAATTGTGAGAAATAAAATGAGAAAACTGTATTTGACTTGGTTGGCTGTAGAGTAAAATGACAAATTGGGTTTACAAGTCGTTGAACAGAAGTAAGAGTTTCCACAACAGATATGATATATATATATATATCAAGGGGAAAACGCTCAATTATATATGCTTTTGCTTAGTCAATTCATTATGTATTTATCTTAACAGTTCTTTCTTCTGATCCGGGTATAAAGCTCTCGCGAACGGTCGTCGGACATCTCAAGGCATGAAAAGTCAACGCTTCGGTCTCTGAGTTGATTTAAATTAATCCAGGTTTTTTGGGTTTTCTTTTTTTTTTTTTTTTTAATTAACTGTTCTTAGGTGATAAATCCAAAGGAATCGTTTCTATAGAACATCTCTAATCAACTGATAGAAATTTAACCCTGACAATGAATTGATCTTTGCCTGTCCTTGGGTTATTTCACTGGTATAATAAGTCTTTGACTCCTCATTGTACAGACTTGTAAATCCTGACAAATCTTTCAGATATCCCCCCAGAAAAATTACTAATTGATTTATAAAGCCACATCTTTGATATTCAAGTTTCCATATTTGGCTGTTTTTCTTTTTTTTTTCACATTTTAAGGTACTCTCTTTGTCCTCAGTTCAATCCCGGTAAACGTTGTGCTACTTTCAATTGAACTCTTTGATTTCTAACTCTGTCCCAACTCTTGAGTGCCAAATAGTTGAATGATTCGGCCCAGATGGAATTAGTATCGTGTATGATAATTTATTTTAGTGAACAGAACTATGGTCTTACAACATCAAGAATAGAAATCAGGGTTTTGATACAGAGCCTATCTGATCTTGGTTTGGCGGTTGTACGTTTTTTTTTAGCCTATATGCCGCGTTACCCTGCGCGCTGCTATAGTTGATGTGATTCTTAAATTAATTCCTTTGTGGACATGATGAACTTATACACGTCACTCAGACCTCTTGAACTTAGACGTTGTTCAGCCAATCTCTTCTCACACGTCAATCCTCTTCGCCCAACTGTAACAACCTTTCGACCTACAGTTTAGGTTTTCTTTTGTTCAAGATACGATCTACAGGTTCTTTCTAAAAGGCCTTGATTCCCCTATATGATCCAAACAGGCACAGAACCTCAACCGCCTGGAGAAATCCATCAACACAAAGAATCGTACTCTCCCCCTATAACAGCTGGTTCAAACTCTGTTAATCCTCCATCCAATGTTGAAGGAACCAGTGAACCAATTCATATCGCTCAAATCAAACGATTCTTTAGTTTGGTTAAATCCAAAAGCAACCAAGCTTCCGATGCGAACGATAGAACTTCAGAAATCAGAGAGGTTTCCCCTCATAGCACTTTACCTTCTGGTGAACTTGATGATGTTTTGAATTATTCTGCTGGTCAGGATCGCCATCAAGTCTATGGAGGCCTAGATCAAATTCAAGGAGTGTCTCAAACTGGAAACGAATACAATAACCACACAGAAGAACAAGATCAGATATTGAAAGGATCACCGATTCCTTCGTTCAATAATAGCAGCATCAATCCCAATTCCTGCAATTATTTTGCAGGTAGGGAGGACCAGGATTCAATTGTCTCTTCAACCACAGAAAAAGGTATCCAGGCTCCAAGAAATGAATCGTCATTTTCTCCCCCCGTGGTTAATAAGTCCAGCAACACACATAGTTTCAACGGGGTCAAAGATCAAAATTTTGTACCTACAGTACCCGCTAACAACGAAAGATTTCAGTCATCTTCTGAGTTGAGACGTGAAAACATTCCAACAAAATCTTCAAACCAGCGTTTCTATAACGATGCTGATTTTGAATACTCTGAAAATGATGATAATCAGGAACTAACACCAGCAAAGGTCCCTGAATTAGACCCAAAGGAGGTCAAACGTCGTCAGCAGAACCAAACAATACTCTCACACTTACGTCAAAGATATCCTTCAAATAGTATAGATACCTGTCTCACGACTATCAACTCTTCTGAGACTGAACTAAGGTCAGACGACTTGAAGAAAATACTAATAAAGAATCTTAAACCACATGAGCTGAAGGAAGCCCTTAGGAAGGCTATTTTGATCATCAACGACACTACTCTTCGGAATGCTGTGGTATGGTTAATCATGAGGCGTTTATCTGACGTTTTGAACTTTGATAAATTAAAATTCGATGATAAACTTCTAGACCAAACCGTTGAACTTCTCCCATTGAGAGAGTCATTGGACATCGTTGATGACTTTGGAGATCTCGAGAGGGATTTCCAGAATGAGTCTTCAATTGGCTTAATGGGGCAGACGTTGGTTCAGTTTGATATAGTTGCTGCATACTATGATACGAATCCAAAGATAGCCCAGTTTCTAAGAAGGATTGACGTGATCTCCAATTTCGAATATGTTCCACTTGGAAATTTATTGTATGCCTCCAGGCATTTGGCTGTCATCAATGCGGCAGATAACCCGTACTTTCGTCACATGAAGGATAAATTACGTGTCATTATCACCAATTTGAACGCAGATGAGATCTTTAAGTGCCTTGATGGCAAGGATTTGAACTGTACTAAAGCCATATGGAGTTTTTATCTTTCGACTGATGAGAAGTTACTTAGATTAGCTGATGAATTGATCGCAAGAAGTACATCAGGCGGAGATTCACGTACAAGATTATCAGAGATTATTTCGAGAGACTTAAAAGGTGCTGTCAGGAGTTTCTTTAAACATTTCGGGGTGTGCTGTCATGAAAAGAGGCTTATGAATCTAAGATTCTTTGTTGTTGTGAAGGAAGTCTTGCTGATCTTCAACGATATGAAAGTATTTGCTAAAAACAGTGAGTTCAAAAAGGAGACTGTTGGTCTTGTCCCCTCCATGTTCAAATTGTTACGGTATATTTTTGAAGCGTTCGCAAAAGTTTCTATCACTCCTGTTGACTTGCAGTTGATACACGCTGAACCTGGCGATATTGAATCAAATAAACCTGAGATCCGCTCTGATGATGTCCAAATGTTTATTGTCGAGTCCACACATTCTATCATCAATATTCTCAGTCCAATCTCCAAGGAGAATTGTAATAAGATTCAACAGCACCTGTCTCAGATCATCAAGGCTATGATTAAGTGGTTCGAAGAAAGATATAGAGATATAGATCTGGTCCCTCTATCCTCCTTGTTAAGATTGATCAACAAGTTTATTGGCTTGATCTCTGCTGAAGTCAAGTTTGATGTTTCTAGTATAGCTGTTGCGAAATTGGTCAACAAGCTGGTGATGACATACCATCAGAAGCTTATAAAATCAAGAGATGAAAAAATGCAGATTTTCGAAGCTGAAAGAATTAAGAAAACCAGAAACTTCGACGAAACTTGGAACCCCAAAATAAAGGACTGGAATAGAGAACAGAGTGGATTGCAACAAGACAGAAAGAGATTTGAGAATGATTTGGTTGACGAAGAGGTCGAGATCATGGCGAAGGGTAAGGAGGTCAAACGTATCCAGAAGAAATATGAGACTTTCCAATTGGCAGAGCTTAAAGATGGTGCAGAGGAATTGCCTTGGGAGGAATACAGAGATCTTTATATCAGTAAACACAAAAACAATTTCCAAAACCGTTTTGATACAATTGAATCTAAGAAGAAGAGATATGAGGCAGCGTTAAAGCATTACAATGAATGGGTCTTAACCAAAGGCTCTGTTCCTCAGCAAGAATATAATTCACGTGTGCTTCAAGTGTTTGAGAGTAGATCCATTGGTGGAAGTGGCAATTCATTGTTGAAATTATTGTTGAAATTGAGCCCAGATGTTGCTACCAAAGAGTTGGAGGAATTCACTGATGTCTTCCTGCCTGGTTATCGTACAGAAATCAGAACGATCTCGCATCAGTCGTCTATCACGTCCACTGGTGGGACAGACCTCTCTGATACGCCTACTGTCATGAATATGAAAAGGAAGAAGTCGACTTCGTCACCTTTCATGACAAAACGTAAGAAGCCTAATCAGACTGCTCAGAAGGCATTTCAGAGATATACTGTTTCCGAAGCTAGAGATAAAATGATAGAGAGATTGACTAACAATAATATTGGTGGGCTGTTTGAGGAAGGAGCTGACGAAGATGTTGAAGCCAATTTTGCGGAAGGAGATAAATGGGGTGATGTTAACTCAGTTCAGGCTGGACTTTTGAAGCAAAAGCAGGAAAGGGATAGAATTGGAGTAGGTGAGGGTGAGATCAAACGGGACCAGTATCAAGGGCCAAACCAGGGTCTCAATAGAGAGTATGTATCTACTACGGGTAACGAAACAGGATACACGGGCCCTTTTGGAACTTCTTACCGTCAGGATAATCAAAGCAACAATAACAGTGGAATTGGCGGTTCTGAAACTCCTAATTATAATTACAACCATTCTGATACTCTTGTCTCTACTAAGCAATCAAACCAGAATTATCTCGAACAAAAGCAAGAGAAGCCTCAGTATCCCGATACTAATTACCAACATCAACCTGAACCCCAGTCCAATTATCATCAATGTGTCCAGTCACAACAATACACTCAATCACAACAACGACGTGCTTATACTCAAGACCAAACAGGATATTGTGAAAATCAAAGTCAGTATAATACTTATCAAGAACCGCAATATGACCAAACTCAACAGGAAAACACAGTCTATGATCAGCAAAACCATCACTCGCCGCAATATTATGATAATTATAACGCAACTTACCAAGAACCACAACAGCCTGACACTCAATATTACGACCAACCCCTGCAACAGGATGGACAATATCAACAATACCATCAAAGGCAACAGTTATGGGGTCAGGAATATGCTCAAGATGATGATCAACAAGAACAATACTACTATCAGGGACAGCAAGGTCGTCAATACCAGTGACAGTGATTTCCCAAGGATTGAGACATAGGATGTTTTGCTAATCGATAGGAATGGGGTTGTTAATTAATGCTGTTAATATTTTAATCAATTAGTTTCAATTTTATCTCACTGAACTTAAGGTACATTAATCTGTGATTGAACCTATTTCTAATCAAAAAAAGTATACTTTATATATTCTACAGTTTCTAGTCTCTAACCACAATAATTGATTTTGAAATCTTACAATTAAAGAGTAGGAGGAGAACTCCAACGTTTGTCCATGTCTTCAGGTCTAAACAGTGGGCTGTGGTCAATTTCCGAAACCCAATATATGTTGTATTGTCTTAAAAATTGAAAGCTTTCGGGGGGCGGGGGACTAAGCACAAGGTTTTTACCACTATCTGATAAATCCACCCCTAAGTTCTAATCATGTCCAACAACGATCCATCACTGGAAAGTGGAGGCCTACACTCTGGAGTCCTAGACAAAACTATCGAATGGATACTTACATCCTTGCATGCTTATAGCTCAGAGACACAGTTTGGTGCATACACTATGCATGTTCCTGCATACAATACTGGATTTTATCGGAGGTAGTTCCAGTCATGAAATTGTTAATTTTTATGTAAATATAGATAATAATATTAGTCTTTGGTGTATAATTCAATTTGATCTAATATATCGAGTCCGTTCTATTGATATAAGTGTATGTATATTGAACTGGAGATGCCTAAGGACCATTTATCGATTTTTTTTTATATTTTCAAGTTGATGTACACACGTTGTGGTAGCTATATAAAATTTTTATAAAAATGTACAATTATTTTATTAATTAATACAAATTAATTAATATAGCTGAAGATCTGTACATAAATAACGTCATATATAATTTTTATATATAAACATTTGCAATAATAAT
>JAKUBK010000051.1:0-48086 GCA_030566875.1 Waltiozyma chaumierensis | reverse complement strand
TTAACAGGCTGAACGTCCCCAGCTCGATCCTGGGCGAAATCAAACTTTTCCTTTTGCTTCCTGGAACAAGCTGCTTTTCTTTTCCATCATATTAGGTACCTCCTTGGAATGGTTTGAACTGTTCCTGAAGAAATCTCTGTTTCCAAATAAGTTCTTTGTTTCTGTTTCAGCTCACATTTATTGAACACTGGTCTTCCTTTCTCGGGTTTCTAACTGTTTCTCGTGTGAAAAAAAAAACACACATACGATTATGCACTTGAGTCACAATAAATATCCAAAGATTTGGTATGGTCTGTCAAACTGATATTTCCAGAATTACATATCTCCTTATATTTTTTATTTCATGTTACTTCAAGGGCGAATTTTACGCCTTTAAATTGTTCTTGTTAGGACTTTTGTCTGTGAAAAACTTGAAAAAAAAACCATACTAGGAACTTTCTTGTTTTCAGTTTTGTGTCACTAATGTATAGAAAACTTAAGCTTTACAAATTGATGGTCTGATTTTGCTTGTGTGCATACATTAACTCTCCTTACCATTCCTCCTTTTCTGAGTTTCCGTTTCATTCAATTAGCTTATCCTGGCCACACATTGTTGAATCACTGTTGTCCAACAGTCAGTCCAACAGTCAACAGAATACACAAATTTCATCTTTGTATAGAATCAAATGACAGCTCATTAAGTATATAGATGTAGAAGAGACAGAAGAGTTTGCTATTAATAATTAAATCATTCTAAATTACTAGTAGTTCTCTTCAACCCACTACTACCAACGTCTCTATTAAACTTTCCAAAATCCACCAAAGAGTTCGTGTTGGACAAGTTGAATCTTGGCTTTCCTTGTAATCCACCACTTAAAGGGCTACTTCCATTCGCCACAGACGCACCATTGATGTTAGAGTTGAGTGAGAAATTAGGAACTCCATCCAGTTTCGGACTTAAGTTAGCAGAGGATCTCGTCCTGATATTGAAATGTGTCGAAGTAAATGAAGGAGATAAACTTCCACTGACATCAGTCGTAGATTTATTGACTGGTCCTCCTATATCAAAATGGGTCGACATTGTTTGTGTACTCGCAATACTACCTGATTCCAAATCCTCCATCTCTTGGTTGAACATCTTAGTGTAGTTGTGATGGTGGAGTTTACTCTGGATGAAGTTTGTGAGATAGGTGATCAGTCTTCTTGTCCCTGCGTGGCGTTTTGAAGCGAAGTATAGTAAGACCAAGAACAAAGAGAGGAGGAGAAATATTGATAAAAAACCGAAAGATGACGAAGAAAAGTGGCCGTGTTGAGATGTCGATGAAACAACTGGAGACACGGTTCTAGTCAAAGAGCCAGGGATTAAACCACCATTGATAAAGTTTTTATGTTGGTTATCACTCGGCTGAATACCTATAACCGTATCATCTGTAGCAGGGATCAAGGAAGAGGCATACAATAGAATTCTACCCAAAGTCCAGGATAGTTCTGAACCCTTTATAGAGGAGGCACTTTGGAAAGGAATATGTCCGTCATCAAACTTTGTCTCTCCAAACTCAGAATCTATCTCTGTCTCGATACCAACACGAGGCAAATTGAAACCTTCATGAAGAACATTTAAAACCCAGTTAGCTTTGAAACAGGCATCAAGAAGGGTTCCTTCAGAGACACCATTGTAACCATTGTTCTTAGAGTTTTCCTGGATTTCAGACCAGGATGACTCACAGTAGGACTTAACGTGTTCAGAGAACTTTAGGAAATTATACTCACCACCCATATGGAATACGTCATTGGCAGTGTACCAGTATTCAGAAATACCGATGAATTTGTCTTTGTAGAAGTCGATCTCTGGAGCATGGACCCCATTGAAGAGACACGGCTCCTCAATACATGGTAAGTTCTTCAATAATAACGGATATGTAGTTTTCAAACATTGTTCATAGTCACCTGAACCTGTGAATTGATAATTTGCGCCATTATACCAGTAGTCGATCTTAGCGCCATTGGGTAAACATGGGTCATTAATCTCTAAGGTGTTAAAATCATCTTCGTCGTTAATATTATTTTTCTCTGGGAGCATATTGATCAACGTCTTCAAATATCTCTTTCTGGACTCATTGGCACCAAATCCTAACCAAGTACTGACGAATACCCTCCATTCCTGAACATCACCATTGACATTACGAAGGTAGAGTGAGGAGATATCATCTGAATGTCTTTCAATTTCTGATTGTTTGTTTGGAACAAATGAGATTTGGGTAGAAGCACCACCCATATCCATAAATCCAAAGGATTCATGTTGAACAGTAGGGTCATGTTCGTAGTCGTTTAACTTCTCTTTCAAATAATTCAACCCTATCCAGCCATAGATACCTTCTGTCTCACCGTCAATGATCTGCACTTGATCGTTACAGTTTTCAATTTTAAAATGAGAATGCTTCTGAAGGTCATAACAAATTTGTGAAAGTAAATCTTCTTGTTTCTTCATTGGTAAAAGTCGCATACCAGCAGTTGCTAGGACGAATATCGGGGTATCTTCCCAGTTCTCCTTTGGAATGATCTTCTCTGCATAATCTATCAAATCTTCATAATGATCATCATAGACGTCTTTGATCTTATCACCAAAAGTAGAAACACCAGGAGTGGTCTTCTTTGTCCAGCTCTCTTCCTGGTAGATCTGTGGAACAGACCGTAGCAAAGAAGGATCTGTGTTTGGGACTTTTTGAAGTGATTGCGAATCGTCCCATCTGTAGATTTGGATACGAGATCCAGAAGATCCAGAATCAATAACAATACCGTAATGTTGCTTGATCATTATTAAAGCTTTGTGAATATGATTCAATTGTCTTTCAAAGGGACTTGTTGGGTCAAGACCTAGTATCTAATGGCCAATATTTGATATTTTCAAATTAGCACACACAACACATATGTACCAAATGAGAAGTAGATTATGTATCCGGCACTATCATTAATAAATATTCTCAAAGTTAACAACTGGACGCCAATAATTTAATAATTTCCTAAAACAGGTATTTTGAAATGTTTTCTGGATTCTAAAGGACATACATATAGATACATTAGAGGTTGTAACATTGAAACTTGTTGGTTGTTGGGGTGTACATAGTTTTTAAAGTGGATCAACGATACCTTAACATGATATGTCTTGACAAACCTTTGTCTCTTCAACAGTTGATCCGGATCTTCCGTTTTTTTGGGTGAAACTATCTTTTTTTTTTGACTGTAATCTAAGGTTTTTGCATTCAAAAAGCCTTGATGTTCTGTATCTAAAACTGGAGTTTGGACCAGCCTTGTTTTCGCGGTCGGAATTAGTTGTTACTCGGAACAAACCAGTTTGTCTGTTTTAGGCCCAGCTTTGACTCATCTGCAGGTCGGAACTTAGGACATCAACAATCACCTAATTATTCTGTGAGGTGACGATGTCATAACTTTCCAAAAAAATGATAAAATCTCCAATTTTTGGAATCTTAAGGTGTTCTTCAATTTCTGTTGTATAGAACACTACCTATACTCCATAGAAACTATCTGCTGTGGCCATTCTTAAAACCAACACAGGTTATCCACTCATCTCAATCAATCCATCCTGCCTTTTTCTTTTTGCCGCTGTCTTAACTACTCTTAGTTTTCTACGCTATTTATCCATTTATTTATTCATTCACACACATAATGTCCTCCATTTCCCTAGCTCAACTTTATTCAAAAGACCGCTGGATCATTCAAAAGTTTGGTGGTACCTCTGTTGGTAAGTTCTTTAGTAACATCTGTGATGATATTGTTAAGCCATACTCCCAGAAATCAAGAGTCGCTGTTGTGTGTTCTGCTAGATCTTCCAAGACGAAATCTGAAGGTACTACTTCCAGACTTCTAAGAGCTGCTGATCTTGCTTCATTAAACGGCAACTATCAAGATCTTCTAGATGTTGTCAGAGCTGACCACGTTCAAAATGCTAAGGATGCCATCAAAGACTCAGCTATCTTGGCCAAGTTGTTAAATGATACCAACTACGAATGTGACCAAGTCCTGAAATTATTACATGCCTCCCAAATCATTGGTGAAATCTCCCCACGTACTCTTGATTCCATCATGAGTGCCGGTGAAAAGTTGTCCTGTCAGTTCATGGCTGCTTTATTCAACGATCGTGGTTTAAAGGCAGAGTATGTTGATTTATCCAACGTTATTGGTGCCGGCCTGGACTTATCTGTCACTGGGTTTGATGACAAGTTTTACTCCGATTTAGCTAAGTCTTTTGCTAAGAAGATCTACGCATTGAAGGAAAACGACATCATTCCAGTCTTCACTGGTTATTTCGGTGTTGTACCAGGTGGTTTATTGAACGGCGTTGGTAGAGGTTACACTGATTTGTGTGCCGCCTTAATCGCTGTTGGTGTTGCTGCTGAAGAATTACAGGTGTGGAAGGAAGTTGATGGTATTTTCACAGCTGATCCAAGAAAGGTTACCTCTGCCAGATTATTAGCCAGTGTTACCCCAGAAGAGGCTGCCGAATTAACCTACTACGGTAGTGAGGTCATTCATCCATTCACAATGGAACAAGTCATCAAGGCCAAGATTCCAATCAGAATCAAGAATGTTGAGAACCCAAGTGGTGATGGTACCATTATCTATCCAGACAATATTTCCAAAAAGGGCGGTGAAACCCCACCACATCCACCTCAATCTTTCCAAAGGATCCCATCTGCCATTTTCCATAAGAAAAAGGCTGCTACCGCCATTACTGCTAAGCACGATATCATTGTTTTAAACATTCACTCCAACAAGAAAACGTTATCTCATGGTTTCCTTGCAGGCATCTTCTCTACATTAGACAAGTACAAATTAGTTGTTGATTTAATCTCCACGTCAGAAGTTCATGTTTCTATGGCTTTACAACATAGTGACGATGAAAACTCTGGAAGACTTTTAAGAGAAGCTGTGCTGGAATTGAAAAGGTTTGGTACCGTCGATGTCACCAAGAAAATGGCTATTATCTCCCTAATTGGTAAGCAGATGAAACAATACATCGGTGTTGCTTCTACTATGTTTTCCACCCTTGCTCAATCTGGTATCAATATTGAAATGATTTCCCAAGGTGCCAATGAGATTAATATCTCTGCTGTCATTGATGAGAAGAATTCATTGAAGGCTCTGAATGCCATTCATAAGAAGCTTCTAGAAGCTCATATTGATGCAGAAACTATCATTAACGATAAGGTTTCTCAATTGAAGTTGGTTGATTAAGGAGAAGCGGAGAGAATAATCATATAGAGAGTCCTATCTAGTCTAAAGTCACAACTACATTTCATTTGTGTATATTACAGCTTATAAGAATATTCTTAAACTATATTTATGATCTGTATCATTTGATGTTAATATCATGTAATACGAGAGTTCACAATTACATAGGAGAGGTCATTATGTATACGTAAGGAAAAGAAAGAAAGATATATTATCTGTTTAGAAAACAAAGATTTGATCACCAGCCTTAGAAACTGGTTTAGCCTTAGTGAATCCCAAGTCAACAGCAGCCTTCTTAACAGAATTAGTCATACCTGGTGGACCACAGATCAACAATGAAGATGACTTGGTCGCAGCAGGTAAGAGTTTGTTCAACACATCTGGTGTAATGTAGCCAGATTCACCTTCCCAGTTTGGGCCTGGTCTGTCCAAGAAGTATGTGACCTTAATATTAGCATTTTCCTTGACAATCTTGTCCAATTCTGGCTTTAATAAGATATCAGCTTCTGTTTGATTACCGTACAACAATTGAACCTCAGTCTTATCTTCAGGATTTCTAGCAATGGCTTCAATGATTTGGAACATTGGAGTTATACCGGTACCACCAGCAACCATTCCAATAGTAGATAACATGTTTGGAGTGTATTCGTAGAAACCCTTTGGACCTCTGACGTTTATGCTGTCACCTATTTCTAATTCCGCAATATGCTTGGAGATGTTACCTTCTGGGTAGGACTTAATCAATAAATCGAAGTAACCTTTTTGAGCATCGTTGGAGGTTGGAGTGTAGGATCTCGTAATTTCCTTGCCATTGATGATAGCTTGGATAGAGATATGCTGACCAATTGGTAAACCTAAGACGTCATCAGGATGTGGCAAACCGAATCTGTAGATACCAGAGTTGTGTGAAAGCATCGTCTTTTGGATCAATGGGAATTTTTGGAAGACATCCTTCTTTAAAACAGGCTTTCTTTCAGTGTTATTTAAGAAGTAAAACAGAGCAGCTGCAAAAACTGCAGCAAGGGAGATGACAACAGCTAAGTTGTCGGTGATGATTGAGCACATGAATGGATATTGAGTGAGGATTACTTAGAGGTGACAATGCTAGAAAAGGCAGTGAGACCAGAGGATTCCAACAAGTTTTATAACAAAAAGTTGACAGAGGTTGGATGAATTGGTATTGTGAATTAACAATGCTATATTCAACGATCCGTTGGAATTGGTGAAATCGAAACAACTTATACTACAAAATAGTGCTGTTGGTTATGTGGTTGAGGGTGTCGTCTCGGAAGTTTTTACCAAAAACTGCAAATTAGAAAGGCCACACAGTGCGGATAAAGCGCGTCCGTCGATTCGACTTATCAGATGTTGTATTTTAGCCTGCTCAGGAAATATTCGCGGCCTAATAGTAATGTATTCGTTAACATGGACTTTAATTGGTGTGCTATATTATCATAAATTCAAAATAATTATCCTTTATGGCATAATATTTTAAGTGAAGCAACTACAGACTATTATGTCCTTCAAAGTAGGACAAAGGCTTTCATACTCTGGAGAAATATGCACAATCAAATTCATCGGTGAGATACCCGCCTGGGAAGGTCAAGAGGCATTAGGAGTTGAATGGGACAACCCATCCAAGGGCAAACATTCCGGTTTTTACAAAGGGGTTCAATACTTTGAAGTCCTTGTACCGAATTCTGGGTCATTTCTTAAATCAAGTAAGAAGCATGATGGATCCAGAGATTTCTACGGTGCTTTATTTGGTACTTATGCTGATAATTTCACAGAGAGTGAAATCAGGATTGGCTCGAAAGTTGTGGAGAGTTTGGGATTTGAAAAATTACAGAGATTACAGTCCGATTTTCATAACTTAAAGGATATTTCATTGTCAAGAAAGCAGATTGATGTGTTCCATATGAAAGATTTAGACTTGGTCAGTGATAGATTGAGGAACCTTAAAAAGTTAGACCTGAGTTTCAATCTATTT
The DNA here is from genome assembly GCA_030566875.1 of Waltiozyma chaumierensis. Lineage (NCBI taxonomy): Eukaryota > Fungi > Ascomycota > Saccharomycetes > Phaffomycetales > Wickerhamomycetaceae > Waltiozyma > Waltiozyma chaumierensis. The sequence goes on along the minus strand of JAKUBK010000051.1, from coordinate 40,867 downwards.
GAAGATTTTAACGTTGTTATGAGTATTCTCAAATCGTTAAATGTTGAACACCTGAACTTGACAGGAAACAGATTTAGTGTAAAGCCTATTGAAGGTGTCATCGAGTCGGTCAAATCAATAGATCTATCGTCGACTCATATCCCAGATGGGTTACTGGCTCAACTTTCAATATCATTTCCAAATCTCATAGAGCTACATTTATCAGACAACGGCTTTACTTCCATTCCTCAATCAGTTAATAAATTTGAGAATCTTTCTACACTAAATCTTTCATTTAATTTGCTTGAAGAGTTTCCAGAAATTGCTCCAACACTTCCAAACCTTACCTTTCTCAATTTGGCCAGTAATAAACTTCAAATCCCAGAGATATCAACAACATACACCCACATTCAAGACATCAACTTCAGAAGAAACGAAATATCCAGCTGGAAAGAAATCGATAATATAGCATCTAAATTTCCAGAGCTCTCCAATCTTTCTGTCAACTTTAATCCATTATTTGATAAACTTACAATTGAAGAGTCCGAATCTGAGATAATCGCCAGAGTACCAACAATCACACAACTAAATGGTACCACCATTAGCACAACAGAGAGGAAGAACTCCGAGTTATACTTTATTTCCAGAATAAACAACGATTCAGTTTTGTACTACGACAAAAATCATATCAACAAGTTATTAAAGACACATAACAAACAAGTCACACAGATAAGCCAATCACTCATAAATTATAACTCGTTAGGATCTACACTTTTGTCCTTGGAGTTCAGATATGGCGATAAATCTCAAACGATTAACACATTAGTGGACATGGAGCTTTTGAAACTAAAGGGGATAATTTCCAGACTATTCGTAATAGATTTTACCAAGTTGGTTCTTACATACGATATTGGGTCTACAACTACGACGATAGATAAGAATATTTCACTCGTCTCTTCTCTTGGCTTAGAAAATGGACAAACCATCACCGTAGAACAGTGTTGATATGAATACCTGTATAAAGGGAAAGCCTTTGCCTTCGAATTAAAATATTATTAACCATTTAATGTACAATTGTTATACCCAATGTTAAACAACCATGGATATACCGAAACTCTAAGATTACAAGATTCGAACTTATTCATCAAAGTTCCACAAACCATCACCTAAGTGTTGGAAGAGTTCAATACCAATACCCTTGTTGATGGACTTGATTTCTTCAGTGGCCATGATCAACTGACCAACAGCTAAGGCGTGTTCCTTACCTTCAGCATAGATGGCAACGATAGTATCCTTTTCAAGACCTGGAGCTTCTGGTAGTTCGGCACCAGCTGAGGTCAAACCAGGACACATAATGTTGGCACCCGAGAGGACAAACTTGATAGCACCCCTGTCAACCTTAACAGATGGGAAGGCACTGGCGTATTTGTGGACAAGCTTTAGAGATGGAATCAATTCTTCGAATTGTTGATAGAAAACAACTTCGTTGTCAATGAGGTATAACTGGATCTTGTCTTCACACTTGAACAATTCAACAGCAGACTTCTTCGGTATGATTTCATCAATGACGGACTCTAAAGCTGGGAATTGATTAACCAACTTGGTCTTAAGGTTTCTTTGAACAGAGGACTTGACGTTTGTCTTGGTGTGGACGTCTTCTTTGGTGAACCTGGAAGAGTTAGAGAACGTTAGTAATTATCATAAGTTTTGCAGAATATGTATATAGACAACATACTTCTTGAACATGTTGAGGTAGATTTAGGAACGTGAGGTTAATGAGATTTAAGAAGAGTTTCTTCAGTTGATCTGTGTAGGGATTTTTACAATTAACACCTCTTAAAGAATTAAGCCAACTCCGTTCATATTTTTTTCGCGAGCCTGACCCAAAGCAGTAAAAATATCTATCACGTGCCTGAAAATCGTTGATCTCCAAGTTGACAAGTCATCAGAAGCTTTCAACCTTAGTTAACCGTTTCACTCTTTCAGATCTGTAAACGATAGTCAATACCATTTAAGATTATGGCAGTTTATGACTTGGAATACAATGGTATTTGATTACTAAATATATTTAACTAGATATGCCTGACCCGAAATCAAAAGTTCTTATGAACAAGTACAGTCGTGAAATTTTCGAAGTTGAACTTGAAGAAACAGTTATCAAATCAATTATCTCAAACACCAACCAATAATTCAAAACATATCCCATGATCTCATGAGCAGAAGATATTTGTTAAATAATCATCGTATAGATTTTGAAGAAAAAAGAGGGGTGTTAAGAGAATTCAAAGCATAGTTTGCTTCAAGAAAGGTTCCAAAAATTCCCTTCATCACCAGATGAATCCAATGAAGAAGGAGAGGTCGTGGTTAAAAATTTCAACCAGCAAAAACACAATCTCGGATAAATTCCTCACTGATATGCGTAATTCCCTTGCATAAGGATAGAGAATTGAAATACAGTTATTTCGTGTGTATGGTTTACTGTTAATGTTAATAAAAATTCCATTTTTTAAATAGACCAACTGGCCGAGCGCCACTTCAGTTTAGCTTTGTAAGAGTATTTTATGGTCCGTTCGGAGATTTACGCTTAAGTATTCATGGCCCATATTATGCTATTCAAGTTATACAATACTAAATAGTTACTACCTCCTTTATAGTATGATATGATAATATGAATTGAGAAAATTACAGCATAGAAGATAGGATTAGTGTAAACCACCAAATTCAGATCAAGCTAACATAAATATGATCGTTTCAGTCTATTCACCGTAGAACACACCAAAACTAACCATGATTCCGGAGATCACTTATCAATAACAATTCTATTATCAAATAGTTTAACTAAGCACTCTTTGAAGCGGAGGATGACGTTTCTTCTAACTTGATCTTGCCATCAGAAATCCAAGATGGGTCAAGGATCTTGTCCTTATTCTCATACAAGTACTTGTAACTTGTCTTGATGGTACCATCACTGACACCCAGTTTCTCAGCAATCTTTGATGGTTCGATATCTGCCTTGAAAACAGTCACCACCATGTAGATAACAGCAGCGGCAATAGTGATTGGAGATCTACCAGCTAGGACACCAACATCCTTACATCTTCTACAAATGTATTCAGCAGCATTAGAGAGTTGGATAGATAAACCCAAGTGAGAACAGAATCTTCTGATCAAATCTTCTGCGGTAGTTTGAGAAGATTGAATATTCTCTTGTAAACTGAAACGAGAGTTGGTTTGTTGAGACTTTTCCTCAATGATCTTCTTAATGACCACAAAAACTCTACCAATTTCCTTCTTTGGAACACTGGTTAAAGTACATATTTCTTTGAAAGTTCTGTCGACTTGAGCCTTTCTACAACCAACAAGGATAACTGCAGCAAGAACACTTTCTTGTGACTTACCCTTCAGAGCTTTCTCATCATGACACAACTTGTAAGCTTGCTTGGCACCATCTTGAACAATCTTTGGTAGTTGAGCAGCATCACACATCATGGAGATTTTAGCATAGGCAGACTGTAAAGCATTATCCTTTTTGTCAACAATGGATCTACTTTGAGCTTTGTTCAACTCTTTACCCATTCTGGTGGTATCGTTTTGACCAAAGCCAATCATGGTGGAAAGTTGATTACCATCAAGTAAAGGATTGCTGGCTTCACCAACACGCGATGGATCATCACCATTTTGATCATCATTTGAGAATGTTCTCCATTCAGATCTTGTGTCGACGACCTTATCAGATAATACTAACCCACATAATGCACACACAACATCACCTTCTGTGAATCTTTCAGCAAGTTCTGGAGGAAAGACCTTGCACTCAGGACATGAAAGGATGATATTCAAATCAGGACCTTCTCTTGGTGCATTAATAGAGGTTGGAGGGATAGCTGCTGTAGACATTTTATATGGTTTTTATGTGTATATTAGTAAAAGATTAAGTGTCTTTGTGTAAAACAATATCAGTAGTTGTAGGAGGGCGCTTCAGAATAACTTAATAACTGAAAGGAAAAAAGGGAGAGGATTGATGTGGTATCCTGATGAAAGTGTGTGTGATGAAACAAGAAGCTGGAATGGGTCCTGTGCTTTTATATTCCTGAGGAAAAGCTGAATGACTTTTAATCACAGAGAATAGGGTTCTCTCTAATTAATCTTCTCATGACGCCTTTTGATTATCTTTTCTATGCACAGTTCCATGTTCCATGATTTCCGGTCCATGGGGCGCGTAGTACTGAGGTTACAAAAAATATTAGCACGTGATGTAGTAATGCTACAGAAGAAGTTTCTCGAAAACCTAGAAACACGTGACTATAAGCTTGTCCAAACATGCACAGATGTTATACTTTTGTGGTATTACACAATTATAGTAATATTATAGCTGGGAATGAAATCTGATTAACAGACGATTTAGTAACCACGCTTTCAAAAGCTAGGTAACCTTGTTTAATCGTAGAAAAGTTTTAAAACATACAATAAATTAATGCCACACAATTAAGAATTTGCTGATCAAATCAAGCGAGTTCCAGAGTCCGCATCAAATCTCACGGTGCCCTTGAAGAAAACCTCCAGGTTCAATTTCATAGTTTCTGCAACTTTAATATTGGTGGCACGGATCCAAACCTCTGCATCATTTGCACCCGTAACCTTCCATTTCATCAAGACCCCGAAGCTTTCCTGGGAAGTTTTCAAAATCCCTACACTGAAGACAAACCCATCAGAGTTTGTAGAAACACAGGTGCAGTTCAATCTTTCATTGAAACGGCTGAGATACTCAAACGTTACTGGGGATGTTGAATGCAACTCTAAGTGAGAGGTGTGGTTCAATGTCTCCTCAACCTGTTTCCAACGTTTGAGGAACATAGCAAAGCTCAATTCAGATCCAGTTATGAAAGACTTAAGGAAGATTGGTAATTTCAATAACACCGAGTTAAATCCACCAGACCCAGTTTTGAACTGAATCTTCAAGTTGGGAGTTTCTGATAATTCAAAAACTTGTCTCAATACCACGTCAACACGGAAGCTTGTTTTACCGAAGCCTGGGATATCAGTGTCTGGTGTCTGAGAAACTTCGCATAGTAATGGAGGTTGTACTGTCCTGTAATTAGCTAAACTAACAACGAGTGAACTGATCCCCTGTTGCACCTTGCTAATGAAAGAAAAACTGAAACTTATCATCTCAGCCTTACTTGGGTTCTTCTCCACTCGTAAAATGACTTTGATCAATGAGTTTTCAAAGAAGATACCTTGGTTGTATTCGAAGAGACGATGGTAGCCCCTTTCCCAATTTGGTGTCAATGGAACCTCTCTGCCGTTGACATTGGTATTCGATGGACCAGAAGCTTCAAGATTTAATTGGGATAAATCTTTGATTAATTTATAATCAACACCATCATCATCTTTGGTGGCAGACTCAACGACACTACCAATACTTGTTGTGACATTGTGAACTTGTCTCTTTGCATGTAATTCATCCAATAAATTATCTGCCCCTTTTGTCAATTCCATCTTAGCGGCCGGATTCGTCTTACTCAACTTCAGTAAGATTGGGTTGGTTTCCTTCTCCCAGACTGGCATTTCCTGCATGATAAAGTCGAACAATATCTCACCTTCCTTAGTATTGGATTTGGATATCAGAGTTAGGTATTCATATGATCTTTGTTGAAGTTCTGAATTTGGAGAGTTAATTTCCAATTTAAGAAGCTTTATGATCTTGGACTTTAAGGGCTTTGAGAAATGGGAGTGCTTGAACAATTTAACAAGGGTAGTGAGAACCATAGCTCGAGTCAGACTCCCAACGAAGTAATAAATTTGAGCAAATATATCGAAGACCTTTTCCAACGGGATTTCAGTTTCTATCTGTGGAGCAAATTCACCAATCAAATAAGCTGCAATCTTCACAGTGGCTTCTTGGAAATTTTTCTTGGAAATGTACTTCACCAACTCAAGACACGTAATTCTCTGTAAGTTTTCATTGTTGGCGACAATCTGGACTACACGTTCCCAAATAACATCACTTAAAGAAGGTCCAGCGATTTCAATGAGCTCTAACATGGTTGTCACATACCATGTTGCTGAAGTGGCGTATTTCTCTGAAAGATGTGAGATCTTCAAAGCGATCTCGGATCTCAGAATATGGTCTGATTTTTTTAGAATTTTAAAAAGCTCTGAGATGATGAACTGGCAAGAGTTTGTGTTGGTGATGATATAAATTAGATCTAATGATTTCCTTGTGATAGAGATATCATGATGTTCCTTTACGATTTGGATGATTTCAAGGAGGTGTCGTTCTTGCACTAACTGTAGTTTGTCTGACTCGATCTTACACGAAAGCGTAATGAGCGAATTCAAAGCTAAGTACCTGGTATTTAGATCGTTTGAAGAGAGCAAGCCGGTAATAGCCTCGAACGACGAAATCAAAGCTTCTGGCGAAGGATCAAGGTGGTTAGCCAAAGAAATAACACCAAACAAGATAGCATTGGCGGCATTTTTGACAGAATAGTCTTTGAACTTCTTCTGTGATATTTCAATGACACCAGCAACACATTCACGTAGAACTCTCAAAGAACTCAAATCTATGACAGAAAGATCTGGAAGTAGAAGTTCCAATAACTTGCAAGTCTTTATGATTAACCAAGGATTGGATAATCCACCAAAAACATACTCTTGGGGAACACGGTGAGCATCGATGATGAGAAACTTCAATTTGTTTGTCACTATAGGAATCATAGTCTGAACTTGTTTTAGATCCGTTTCTCGAGCAATGAACTCGACCAATGGGATTACTGACAATATAACAGCTTGATTCTCATCATCTAATAACGTCAAGATTCTTGGAATCCATTGTGGGTGAGAGGCTAGGATGTCAGTCCCACCGACTTTGAGCAATTTGAGAAATGATAAAGCCGCCTTTTTCTTCAAATCAGGCGTGGAAGTTGGTGAACGTAGGATTTGGAAGACATCCTCCGTTAACATGTCGGCAAAGATCTGGTCTCCTAAAGTTGCAATACAACTCAAAGCCAAAAGATTCTCGTTGATATTATGCGAGTTCAAATCCTTTTTCAAAGAGTTCACAATCAGTGTGGAGAAGTCTCCACCTGACGATCTGGCTTCCGATGAATCTGAGAAATCTATAAGGAGAGACACAGCAAGATAACCCATGGATTTCTCTGAATATGACGAACTTGAAAGTAGAGTTAGAATTTGGTTGATGTAATTGAAATCAAAATTGTAATTGGCTGACTGATTGATATAGATGTATATTAGCTTGGCAATGTATTTCTTTCTCTGGTACCCTGTCAATGATTTGGCATTGTTACTGTTGAATTGTGTTTGAATGTTATGTATTTCATGAGCAATACGACGGTCTTGATCTTCTTTGGTTGGAGCTGCACGGAGGTCAGTGATGAACAACTGGAGCCCCTTCATAGAAGCAACAGCCATTGTAGTGGAATTATTATTGGAGAATTGTTCGGTTTAATACTTGGGTCTTGAGATGGAAAAAGCCTTTCCGACAGTAAGATCTCGTTGGTATGTTGTTTTGAATAGCTTGTGACGACGTTTTCAACCTGCAGGTATGTTCCTGCCCCTACGCGCTTCTGAAAAAATTCAAATTATTTTTCGCACGTGTGTTGAATGAAGGGTTAGTTTCTGCTTGGGTTCTAAAATAGATTGTACACTAAACTCAATTAACAGGAACCTGTATCAGCTAGTTGATTAAAATTTAAAGTAATAGGTTTTGTAGGCGTACTGTAAACTCGCCAACTTAATCAAATCAAGACTATAACTGAAGTCCCATGACTCAAGGTGAGTTAGGTTCAGGGAATAGTTTGAGATGCGCACGCCAGCTTCAAGATTTATAATCCCCAAGAAATACCATCATACTAGTAGCATCTTGATTCTTAGGTATTGGGTTGTACCAATTGGTATAATTTATTGATATACCGAACAATACCAAAGCATGCTTTTAACACTAGTATCATACAAAGATCAGCAATATTCAGTGATTTTACGTGCATTGACCCTTATTTACATCACATACAGGTCATACAGCCATCAATCGTTAACCATTCCAGGCATAGCCGCTGCGCTCCTTACTGGTCTAATACATTCGTTACCACCATCAAACTTACCATTGATTCTTATTGTGACATTTTTCATCACATCCACTGCTGCTACGAAATATAAAGATGAGATCAAGTACAAGAAGACCAAGGTGATCAATTCTGCACCTTCAAATGCCACCACCTCCAAAAGAACACACATTCAAGTTCTTTGTAACTCAGGAATTGGTTCCATTATTATTTTGTTTTCTGTGTTTATCCCCGATTATTCAGAGTACTATAATTTACTCATAGTTGGGATAATTACGCAATACTCTTGTGCTATTGCAGACACATGGTCTTCAGAGCTGGGAATATTATCAACTTCTAATCCTTACCTTATAACGTCTTTCAAACAAGTCCCACCAGGGACAAATGGTGGCGTTTCTAAGGCTGGTTTAATTGCAGGATTCTGTGGAAGCTTCATTATCTCCTTGATCTCTGTCCTATTTATCAGTACTGAGACAAAGTTGAGGCACTTGATTTATTTCACGGTTGTTGGATTTTCTGGTACGCTAATTGACTCACTTCTTGGCTCATTATTTCAACGTTCAGTTGTTGGTAAAGAAGGTTTGGTTTTGGAATCTACGGGTGGTCAGATTATTGAATACACTCAAATCAAAGAAGAATTCAAGGTTGTTGCTGGTTCTGATATCTTGAGCAATAACAGTGTTAACTTCTTCGCAGGTCTCCTAACTGTTCTTTTAGGTATTGGATTTTATGGGTTGGTATTCTGAGTTAAGTAATGAGTTCTTTCAAATAATAACTCTTAGTTAAAGAATTGTGGCATTGCTATAGCTGATATACCAGATGAAGTACTGTGCACTTTACGTCGCTTCATACAAATTTGCTTGCAAGTATAGGGAAGATTTATACTATAAAAACCAAAAAAAAAAAAACAATTGTCTATTTAATATCAAAAAATTATATATAAGCTCTATTTGCCAGTGAGTATAAATCTTTTACTAATGTACCACTTAATTAAGATCACCAATCTTGATAACCAGCTAAGCAAAAACTGTATGAGCCCGTGGTTTGTTGATCTTGAAATCTGCCTCCGTATATCCCCTGGAGTATGTATACTGTCTTCTTTCTTCTAGAGACATACCATGCCAGTTGGATGTGATCTTTCTTTGAATAAAAGAAAAAGAGCAATTTCTGTATATTTCTCTCAGGATTTTGAATTGTTCTGGAAGGTATAGGTGATGGTACAGTGTTCTACATTTTTGTTTGGGTGTGGGTGGATTCGAAGTATGAAGTTTTGTAGTGCTATTCTTGGAGAAGTATTCCAGTGACTGCAAACCGACATGATTACTTGAACCGGATCTGGATTTTGACTTACGTCTTGATGATCTTGGGGTCAGGAATGGGAATATGAAAGCAAGACCTTTTGTATCTCTGTATTTAACTTCTTCTTCATCTGTCATCATATTCCAATTCCGGGTTTGTAAAGCAAGGATTTGCTTGGGAGTGAAGGTTGGATTCTCAAGTTTTAACTGAGATTTCAAAATTAAATCTTGAATGTAGTAGTGGTAAAGATTCTTTCCGCCAGACTTTTTGATATTAGTTACTTTGAAATCGTAGAAGGCAGTGTTGACTTCTTTAGTTAAGTGAGATACAAGCACAATATTTTTCTTCAGACCTGTTATTTTACCAGATAACCCAGAGAGAGCTTTCTCTGATAAAGTAGCAACATAACGTCTTTGGGCTGGTTGATCGAAAGGCCAATTTGAAACTTTTAGCGACTTGACAGGGGATTTTGGCGTTCTGTTAATTTTTCGTTGGTACGTTTTCCTGAACTCATGATAAGAATCGATAGGTATGTGATCAACGAGACGGAAGTTCTTCTGATGATATGGGAACAAAGGTTCTTTAAACTTATGGATAAATCTGCGGGAAACAATTGAACAGTATGGTTTGGATAAGGATGAAGATCTACTAATACATTGAAGGGACATGTTGGTTGTGGTTAGTGTAATGTATGCCTTTATCATCAAGAGTACGAGCGACCAGGGAAAATAGAGATGATTATATACATGGTGCCTAAACTGAAAAAGTGCACCAACTTCAAGTGAAGCAGATTAAATTATTCTCATAATTGTTTTAAAACATGACAGTATTACACGTATATTCTTATTGAGAAAGTGATAGGTTCTATATCAACCCCGAATTTGGAAATCTGGTTCTCCTCAAACAATAGAATTTGGGTTTTGTATTGCTGGTTGACATGCAAAATCTTAATTGATATGATAGCTAAAACATAGGCTAAATTTTATTTAAAACCGAGATCAAACAAGAAAGTGATTTGAATGAGCAAATGATCGACCTTTGTAACTTCAAAAGCATAGGAAGTGTATTGATTTATGAACTGTGTGACGCGTAATTCGTTTGTAGGATTCTTAGAATTTCACGTGGATTCCTGTTTTCGGACACGTCAATGGACGGCGAAACATTTGAGCTAAACATTTGGGCTAAAAACATTCGTAGAAATTCTCAAACTGTGGACTTTTTATCTTTGGTACAACCAAATGTTACTACCTTATTCAAGCTAAAATTTGTCAACTTCCAAGCCCCAACTCCTGACCACTATCTATCACGTGCCGCTATTTATACTGATGGAAATCACTGGTTGCACCTCCGCCACCACCGTCAGGACTCAGTAAATACAAATTCAGTAGTACTAATTAGTATGTTATCCGGTCTATATTTCCTTAAAGTGACCTTGCCCTTCGCTCTCGCTGGGCACGTCTATTAAGTTATATTTATATAAGTGAAAAGTTTTCCAGTTGTCTTCGAGTATGATCATGAATATGTGTCTCTTCTCATTGGTTGTTGGTTAGACTCGGAGTATGAGTGTCACCAACTACTGACTTCCCTAATGGGTAGTATCGGCGGATAGTGCTTGTCTACCAGAGTGATTCCTGTTAGTTCTTCTAGACCTTCTATTCACCTTCAACACACCTCTGCCCTATATATTATACGATTATTGTCCACTAACTTGTACACTGAACATGACCTAGTTCGCCTAGTGTTTAACTGAAGATATGAAGGATGGTTTAAAACCACTATACTACTTTATTCTTGTATTTCCTAGGGCACACTTTAGATTGTCAACTATAGCAGTAGTTTAAATCTGACTAATCGCTATTATGGTCTGCATCGTTTGGACTCGACTGTACACCAAGCTTCATGCAGAATTCAAAATTTTTATTATCTTCATGAATCATATATTGCAGCTCTCAATATTTAAAGGCCCGCCAGATTGTATTTTCAGCTATATGCGAGGTAAGTGGGTTTATACTAGCTTATAAATAAATTGTTAACAATATTTTATACACGTCATTCCCTCAGCCATCACCGTCTATATATTATACTAGTGTAGGCTGTGCAAATTAATTAGAAAAACATCCCGAAAAACTACTTTAGATCGCTATAAATTAGCAACTTGATGGGGTTTTATAATATACCTAGAGAGTTTGTGGCTTTTAAAGAATCTAGATATCTTAATAATAATATTATCACTGAGAAAAGTTTGAGTCAGAAGTCAGGACCCAGAGACCAAGCTCCAGTTGGCCCTGCGAAAGGTAGAGAGAGCCTATGATCTAGAGGCAAGTACCTAGTACCTAGTACCTAGCAGTAATACACCTAACAAATATGCAGGCTCGCTCACATCCTTGATGCAGTAATCTTGCTCACATTAATGTGCATTCATGCAGATGCTCCAATCTAGCCAGCCAAAGCCTACGCGATTTATTTATATCTAGATTCTAGTCATGTGTTGAGATTGACAGATTACTGGGGTACTTCTCAAATTATAGGTATACCACAAATACATGTATTGATATTTTATATATAATATTACCACCGCCTACCATCCAATTAATTTTCTGTACTAGCTGAATAATATAGAACATCAGTGTAACAATTATATGTTCCACATGTAATACAAAATTAAAACGAACACCGATTGATCGCTTTATTGTGAATTGATCAGGCTGTATCAGGAGCCCAGTTTCAATTTTGTCTGTTCTGTCTACAGAGGATATTAGATTTCCAGTAAGAATTAAGTACAATTCTGATATACTCAATTACGATTGGAAGTATTAAGTACAGCTGCCAGAAATATTATTATTATTCGGAGATTATATTCTTAATTAAGAAAAAATATATTAATTAGATTCAACTACCAATGACGACATATAATATATATGTTTGCTAATTTGACAAATTTTCAATTTGATATTACGATCTCGGCTATAATATGCACTATATGGTGCATAAAGTTACGTTAATGGTCAAATTATATTAACAATTTTGATCGACACTAGTCGAAGTATGTTAGGAATGGATTACATGTCCGATAATACTTGAAGCATTGAGATCCCTGTTTGTGTTAGGTATAACCAGGAAACGAGTTATATACAGATCTATTGACCCAATTGCTCAAGGTTTTTCAAGTATGCATTGGAGGTGAGGAAATTCTGTCTTTGTGTATGTCTGGAAGTCTGAATAGTTTTCCTATGATCGGCTACAATGGTATGCTGAAAGTTTACAACTAAATCGTATATGCTTTGTTAAACTACTTGCTTATTGGTGGTTGGCTACTAGTTTCTCAGAAGTCGCAAAATATCTTACTTAATAATATTCCGGACCGCCAATCCGTCTTATCTCACATGCTCAGAACCTCCACCCCGGATCTTCTTCAGGTATCACTCCCATATGGCATACCTGACAAAATTAATGCAGGGTGCTGCGCCACACGAGAGAAAAACCTTGCGCGACTGTGCATCTATTGGAGGCTTACGAGAATAGAGATAAGTACCAGCTTCTGTTCACAGCAGCAAACGCCAACATGCAGTAATACGATTACACCTGGTACAGTTTATTGCAGGCTTCACAAAAATCATCAAAAATCAAGAAAAATAAACCAATAATTGACCCCCCTTCTTTTACAGCCACTTAGGTATACATTTACAAAGGCGTGTAAATACAATCCAGGTGTATTTCATGACATTAGAATTTATATATAACTTGAAGGGTTTCTCCATCTTAAACATTACTTTGAATCCTTTGTTACACTTCAAATTATTATAGATTCAAATATTTAAAGCGATTTATTATCATTTTGACAATCAAACATGTTGATATCTCGCCCGCTACAATTACTTTTATTGCTCACTTCAGCTATTAATGCTGTAGGTTTAGAATCCAACGAGGATTCTGAAATTGCGGTTTCCAGTACGGAAGAAGTACCTTCTATTTCCGTTGAAGTTTCATCTACTACTGATGATGTTGAAGTTTCATCTACTACTGATGATGTTGAAGTTTCATCTACTACTGATGATGTTGAAGTTCCATCTACCACTGATGATGTTGAAGTTCCATCTACCACTGATGATGTTGAAGTTTCATCTACTACTGATGATGTTGAAGTTCCATCTACCACTGATGATGTTGAAGTTCCATCTACTACTGATGATGTTGAAGTTTCATCTACTACTGATGAAGTGACTCCTACCGAAGATGTCTCTTCTACGACCCATTCTTCCACAACATCAAAGACCACCAAAAGTAAGACTACAACTTACAGTACCCCGGTCTTCGGTGGTATTCTTGGAACTGCAACCAATTCTGATGTTAGTGCCACTGTTTCAGGTTCTGAGGTGCCTATTGCTACAGGTGCTCTTTTTGGTATTCTTGTTGATGGTTCTCTTGGTCCATGGGATGGTGTTAGAGTCGAAGTAAATGGTGTTGATTTCACCATCGAAGATTTCATTGCTATGAATAACGGGTACATTATCGAAACTAGCCCAACCATCGCAGGTCCACACTTGTTCCTCCAATACAATGATCCAACAAACCAAGACTCTGCTTTAGTCTTCAATTGGTATGTAGTTCCTGATTCTGGTGCTGTCGGCGAAGAGATTGTTGCTACGGCTACTTTGGGTATTGCATTTGCCACCAATGTTCTAGAAAAGAGAGATGATCAATATGAATTTTTTACCCAAGCTATCACTGCTACAATCCCTGAGGCCAATGATAACTTCCCAACCGTTGATATTGATGCACCAACTTCAACACCAGTTGATACAGAAACCGAATCTGCTTCTGAGACTGAGTCTGCTACTGAATCTGAATCTGCTACAGAGACCGAATCCGCTACTGAATCTGAATCAGCTACAGAGACTGAGTCTGCTACTGAATCTGAATCTGCTACAGAGACCGAATCCGCTACTGAAACTGAATCTGCTTCTGAGACTGAGTCTGCTACTGAATCTGCTACAGAGACTGAGTCTGCTACTGAAACTGAATCTGCTTCTGAGACTGAGTCTGCTACTGAATCTGAATCTGCTTCTGAGACTGAGTCTGCTACTGAAACTGAATCTGCTTCTGAGACTGAGTCTGCTACTGAATCTGAATCTGCTACAGAGACCGAATCCGCTACTGAAACTGAATCTGCTTCTGAGACTGAGTCTGCTACTGAATCTGCTACAGAGACTGAATCTGCTACTGAAACTGAATCAGCTACAGAGACTGAGTCTGCTACTGAATCTGAATCTGCTACAGAGACCGAATCCGCTACTGAAACTGAATCTGCTTCTGAGACTGAGTCTGCTACTGAATCTGCTACAGAAACTGAATCTGCTACAGAGACCGAATCTGCTACTGAAACTGAATCTGCTACTGAAACTGAATCTGCTTCTGAGACTGAGTCTGCTACTGAGTCTGCTACAGAGACTGAGTCAGAGACCGAATCTGCTACTGAATCTGCTACAGAGACCGAATCTGCTACAGAAACTGAATCTGCTTCTGAGACTGAGTCTGCTACTGAATCTGCTACAGAGACTGAGTCTGCTACTGAAACTGAATCTGCTTCTGAGACTGAGTCTGCTACAGAATCTGGTTCTGAGACTGAGTCTGCTTCCGAGACCGAATCGAGCTCAGTTTCGAGTTCTGTCCTCCCACAGTTCACTGGTGTATTGAAAGCTGATGGATCGGCAACCTTCGACCTCAATGTTCCTGCAGGCTTGGGTCCTTGGGACTTTGTTGCAGCTGAAGTTTTTGGTTCCGATATTGAGATTCTCGATCACTATGAAGCAATTGATGGTGTCTCCATCGTTCCAGATGATTTATTCTCCACATCCAGCTCGTTATCTGTTTACGTCACCCAATCTGCATCCATTGGTTTGGGCATCCAAGCTTCTGTTACTCCTGCTCCAGATGCTGTTGGTGAAGTTGTTGCCACTGCTGTTGTTGAGATCAACAGACCTGATGGTCCACTGGATAAGAGAGACGTTTTGTCTTTCACTATTGTTGCTACAGCCACAGTCCCTGATTTTTCTTCTTCCTCTTCTTCTACAGTTAGTTCTGACTCTGAATCTGTCTCTAGTACCTCCCTGTCTGATACAGACTCTGAATCTGTCTCCAGTACTTCTGTATCTGCCACTGACTCTTCCACAGGTTCAAGCTCCAACGGTCCTGTCGTTACTTCTACTGTCACTGAAACTTCCAAAACAAAGACAGAAGTCACAATCACCTCTTGCTCTGATACTGTATGTACGTTAGTACCTGTTGAAACCGGAATCACTGTTATCACCACAACAATTAGCGGTGTTGAAACTATTTACACAACTTATTGCCCAATCACTGACAATACTGTTGAAACTCCTGTTTCAACTTCTACTGTTACTGTTGGTGAGACGGAAACAACCGTTATCACTATCACTTCTTGCTCTGACAATGTTTGTACTGAGGTTCCAATAACAACCACTATCGTTATTAATGGAGGCAACACTGCTACGACTTTTACCACTACTAAGACTGGTACTATTATTATCACCAATACCGATTCCGATGGTAAGTTGGTCACATCTACTTCCACATTCACTGTTACTAATGGCACTGTTAAACCGGGCTCTCCTGGCACAGCTGGCACTCCAGGAACTACTGCTAACCCAGGTACTCCAGGTACTCCAGGTGCTCCAGGTACTGCTGCTACTCCAGGTACTGCTGGTACTCCAGGTGCTCCAGGTACTGCTGCTACTCCAGGTACTCCAGGTACTGCTGCTACTCCTGGAACACCTGGTATCAGTCCAGAAGTCGGTACTACTACCGTCATCATTTCTGGAACAGATGGCATTATCACATCCACATCAACTGGTGTTGCCGGTACAACCACAAATCCTATTACTTTGATTGAGGAAGGTGCAGGTAAGAACCTAATTACTGGTTTTGGTAACTTGATGCTTTCTTTGTTCTTGGTTTCTTTGAACTTCTTGTTCTAATTTGAATCCCATTCTAATTTCTACTGTTGATTCAGTCCGTGACATGAATTTGACATTAATGTTTCTTTCTACTAATCTTTCATTCAAATGAATATTAGAACCATTTTAATAATTATTTTCCTCATCAACTTTGTCCATGAAGCTTACAGTTTTCATTAAGAACTCATTTCGTTGGCTAGTTTTTGATTCCGCTTGCAGATTGTCCAACTGTACGCATACGTTGTTTTCAACTTTGGTCTTTATATATGTAATATGTTGTTAAGTATCATTAAATGCATATATTATTAATCTTAAAATTTCTTTCTTACTAATAAGTTAACTGATCTATGTATTTTGTAAATTGTTTATAGTCCTAAGAACTATGGAAGCTTTCAAATTACCCTAGAGGTTATGAACTCGTGATCTGGTGAACTACTCACAACTCGATAAGTCATGCTCATTTGCATAGATTATAGCCTTTAATACAACAGTTCAATTTGGCTAGACTCATTGAGATCACCCACGCTTACTATCATCTCCCATTTTCAGCCCAAAGACACGTTCATGCTAGTCTACATGAATTTGTACAACATAGCTATAAATTTCATTAAGCCTAATGTAGCTTATAAAAATTTGTAGTCATCTTCATCATCACTGCTACAATGGATCAAATCTTTCTCCAAGTAATATCCATAATTCTCTCGTGAAACAACCTCACCAGATCTTGATGAGTTCATGTTTTGAGTGAAAGTTTGTGAAACTGAACCGATCCTTTCCTTCATACTTAATCCCTGATCCATAATAAGAGGCTTATCATCCTCTTCAACAATAATATCATTCATTTTAATGGTGTCATCATAAACTTTCTTTGAGAGAATCTGAAGTCGATTTGAAAGTCTAGTCAAACGAATTGCTTCTCTGGAACCAGTAATATTTGTGAAGTTAATAAATCTATCTGAAACGTCACTGTGTTTGATCTTATGAGTGAGCTCTCTAGTCTTCCGGACATGATGACTAGGGTTTGGAACAACATGATCAGGTTGTGCGGATGTATAATATTCACTGAAAAATTGGTTTCTCTGAGTAACAGTCAAGAAGCCTTCTTCTTCCAGGAAGGCTATAGGAAATACTTGATCTTGTTGAGACATGTACTTGAAAGGCTCTTTCATTAACTTATCTTCCTCATCTAAGTTCACAACAACATTTTTCCTTCTTGATTGCATTTGAGACATCGTTCCTTCATCATCGTCAAGATTGATAATTTCATTCGGAGCACTGGAGAGAGCTAACCGACGTCTTCTCAAATATGTAGAATTGGAAGGTTTATAGCATTCTTTCAACAAGTTGGTAATGTCCATCTTATGTGACTTCAATGGAGTATTCGTTGACTTGGAGGACCGTGAGTTGTGTATCTTCCCATCGTGTCCAGCAAGAGGAGATGCATCGACGTAGTCAAGTTTTGAATCCAGCGTCTCCGCATTAGCAGATAAATCACCGCTATTAGTTTGGAGCTTTCTGGAATCTTTACCTTGCTTGTGTTTGTTTCTGTCTGAGCCATCAAAAGAACAATAATTAATATCAAAGGATTCATCCAGTTCATCTTGCTTCTCATTAGCCTGCCTGGCCCTCTCAATCTGAGTATCCATCTCTTCATAGGCTGTGAAATCAAGGAGGCTTGTCGTTGGTAATGAATTAGATGATTGATACCCGAGGTTCAAAGTTGGTGCTCGTTTCATTTCAGCCTCGACTGATGAATCATCGTTGAAGTTATTCTCATCCAGTGCACCTGGTTGCGATTGTGAGGGAGGACAGGAGATATGAGTATCATTTCTTTTCATCTGGTTCAATGTTGCCATAACAGTTTGGAAAAATTCGTCTTCCTCTAGCTCTTGATCACTACCCATGATCTCATCTTCGTTTGAGTTAACGAGCTCCTTGATGAATGGCTTGTCTGGTTTAGGAACTGTGATGGGTGGAAGTTTTGAAACAACAGGCCCAGCATCTTCCCCATCTTCAGAACTGTCAAAATCATCAGAGAAATATTCAATATTGGAAGTTGTTCTCTTGGCAGTGCGTTGCTTGTAGGTCTTAGTACTGGCTAGTTGAATATCAGGCTCATTATTGTTATTGGTAACTGTTTCTTTAGTAAAATGTAACAGTTTAGGAGAAGAAACCTTCCCAAAATCATCCACACACAAGCCATCCAATTCTTCCAATTCCTCCTTTGTGAGCTCAGAACCATATTTTAGGATATCTCCGTCGTCCTCACTACTAGGTATCACTTTCCTAACCCTAGTTAAAGTAGGGAGTTTATGTTGGGATTTCATCCGAGATTTACTTGAAAAATTCAAAACATCAAGTTCATCCAACTCAGCCTTTTCATTGATGGTCAATCCAGAATCAAGAACTGGGTTACCACTAGATCTTAAAAGTGATTCAGATTTAACTAGTAGAAGTTCATCATCGTCGTCATCATCAAATATCCCATTCAAAATATCCAAAGCTGGATTTCTTATGGATAAATCAGATCTTGGCTTTGATGAGACCTTTGGCACGAACGAACTGTCGATCGAAAAATTCGATTTCTGAATGTTACTGGTAATGCTTCGACTAGTAGTGTTGGCTGTGGTGATTTCCTTTGCTTGTGTGATCTCCAAATCAGAATTATCGGAAGGCATATCTATGGAGAAATTTGGATTGGTTTTAGTTGTAACTTCATTTCCTTGTGCATCCACTTTTCTCACCAATTTTGAAGACTGAACAAAACCTGTTTGAACATCATCTGGCATGAAAAATCTTTTCTTGATGGGTATAGCCTCGGTGATTGTACCCCTCACCTTCTTTGTAGATCTTGACGTACTTCCTTGTGGAGCTGCTCTTTTCTTGGCCGTAGTCTTGGAGGGTTTGCCCAACATTGCTTGAGTGGCGTACTTGATAACTTCATCTTCATCTTGTCCTCTGGCAATGATCAAATTTTCTTGAGGAATTTCAATCAACTGCTTGGAACATTTCGGTGTGATATTGGATGGTATCATTCGATCTGATTTCTGAAGCTCAAGATCATTGGACGAAATTTGCTGTTGGACTCTTGTATAGGCATCCATCGCTTGATCAAATTTCTGCTCCTCAGACGGAGCTAATAGTAGAATGACTTTACCATCGTTCTTTCTACCAGTTCTACCCATTCTTTGGATATTCTTGATAGGACTGGAGGTAGAGTCATAACAAATAATCAAGTCAACTTCACCAATGTCCAACCCTTCCTCTCCAATAGAAGTAGCGACAATAATGTTGAAATCACCATTCTTGAACTTCTGAATAACCTCCTTCTGCTTCTTCTGATTCATACCCTGGATTTGTGCTTCCTCAGATGTACCAGTTCTGCTGGCAGCCCTTTTGGCAGCATCTTCCTTTTTCCTCCTATCCTTTTCTTCTTGCAGTTCTTGCACTTTTTCTAAATGGGCAGCTCTATTAGCAGCACCTCTTCCTTTCTTTGAATTCTTCAATTTGTAATCTTCCTCGTCAAAATTGTCTTTAGAACCAGACTGTCCAATAAAGATGTGAGGCCTACATCTATCACCAAAATTACTTGAGATGAATTGAACAATCTCCAAAGCAGAGTCTCTTAGTTCGGTAAAGATGATCACCCTAGAGTTTGGTTTCTCTTCAAAGAAATCCATCAACTCCAATTTCATTCTTTCAAGTTTTGGATGTGCAATGTATGATCCATCATTCAAGAGGTCTTCGCAGAATTTATTCATATTAAGCAAACTCTCATGATAGTAGAATGTTGCTGCTAATTTATCTGAGGACTTACCAAGTTCATACTTCGACTTGAAGGTTTTGAGTTGATTCTGGAAATATGCGAAAAAGCTTCGAATGCTGTAGATCTTTAAACGTCTTTGCATCTGACCAACTTGACCAATCAACTTTAGCATAAAAACGTACTTCCATTTCAGACCCTCATTCAAATCTCTGTTTAAACGAATAGCCGTTGATTTTTGCAAAGCCATGAAAAAATTGATTCTTCCAGGATCTGTGATATCATAAATGTTTGCTTCGTTAGCCTGTTTCAAGATGGGATCGATCGCCAAACTCAACATCTCAATGATTTCCTGCATCTCTTCATTCAAACCAACATTGATTCTGACAGTTTCTTTCCTCTTCATATACTTGGAGATATCGATACTATCTTCTGTTCTAATCTCAATTGAAGAAATATTCAAATTATTGACCACATCTTGAACACCTTTGATATCAGATGCTGGGGTGGCAGTCAATGCAAGAACCCTAAAAGAAGTGTTGAACCTATCGATAAACTTCACGACATTGGTGTATGCATAATTTCCTGTAGCTCTGTGAGCCTCATCAATAACAACACAAACAATTTCCTTAGGGTTGAGAGTCCCAGCTTTCAAATCGTTCTCAACAACTTGGGGAGTGGTGAAAAAAACACGTTTGCTGCTCCAGATTTCAGGCCTATTCCTTCTCATCTTATCCAATAAAATCGCCGTATCTGAACTCTTGATATCCGTACACCCAAGACATGCTTTAATCTGTTGTGCAACCAAGGGTCTTGTTGGTGCCATAAAGATAATCTTCCCCTTTGGAAACCAACGATAGAAGTTTAACATGACAGTGCTGGCAATGAAAGTCTTACCCATACCTGTGGGTATAGCACATAGTAAGTTCTTGTAGAGGGATTTTTGGATGATGTCGAATTGATAATCTCTCATTTGAAGATTGGAAGGGTAAATAAAAATGGGCAATTCTTTCCTGTCCATTTCATGATGAGTGGGGCGAAATGTTACTGTTCTTTGGATTTCTTCGTAGTATGTGGGGGAGTTGGGATCGAGACGTTCACCTGTAAGGGTTCTTTGAAGGGAAATGACATGTCGTGTTGTTGTTTCTTTGACCTCTCTATTGACGGCTACCTTCAGAAGTTCTTGTTCAAAGTCCTCATCATCATCAAAGTCTGTATCACTCATAATAGGTTTTTTATTTTTTTTTCAGTGAAAGTGCTGTAATACCGTATGTGTGGCGTTTAGTTGTGTTAATATCAATTTTGGTGGATTAACTGGTAAGACTTGAGGTATGAAGCTTGAGTCTGAATCTTTGAGGAACCGTTCTGATAAGTGATAGCCTTTTAGTCTGTTAGACCAGAAAAATTCTCAGGTAAGTAAACCGTATTGAGTACTATAAAATATGGTTAAAAACCGTGATGATTAACTCTCAATACAAACATTCCTGAATCCTGATCAAATCTATATTATTACTCTCTCGTGTGAACGCGTCTAATTATATTCTAATTAATTCAAAATTTTAAGAAAATCAGAAATATAGATCTCGTTGGGTTCGAACGCCAAACCCCGTACTAATTCTTATAAAGTATCCTTCGAAAAAGTATTGTGGGGGGAAGAACTTTTGAGAGTGAACATAAATTATGTACCTAACAATTGTTGAGACTCTTTACACATCTTAGACTACTAGCATCAATATCCCAGTTGATCAGCGATAAAGTGCGTACTGTTAGCTAACTTCTCTTATACGAATATGAGATTCGGGAATATGTCCGTGATTATAGATATACATATTGTAATATCAGTCTCTATTTGAAAATAATACAACGGGACCTCAGTGTAATAATTGAAAGCAACTGACCAGAGACACAGTTCTCCCCAGTTTATTAATCAATGATTAAAATTTCATATCATTAACAACATTTAATAGCTAATAATACGAAAGATTAAAATTAGAACTCTCTGAGAAAACTTGTATCTAATCAGGAACGGCCATAACCATTTTGATGACCATAGCCAGTTTGACCATAGCCAGTTTGACCATAGCCAGTTTGACCATAGCCAGTTTGACCACTATGACCAATTTGTTCATTATGTCCACTATGACCACTATGACCACCAAATCCACCAGGAGGTGGTGGAGGACGGTTACCAGAAGCACCTCCTTGAGGTCTACCGGTTTGTTGATCTTCTTTATGGTGAGAGCCTCCGAAAGCTTTGGCCAAGAGTAACCCACCTACAGCTGTAGCGCCAACTGCCAATGCAACATTTCTTCCCAAATGAGATTTGGAGGATGATTCTGAATGTGATGCCTTATAGTCAGCATACTGTTGTTCAGATGCTGGAACAGAGTTACCAGAGTGCTTCTGTGGATAATCTGATTGTTGGTTTTGATGAATTTGCTGTTGCTGTTGGACTTTATGGTTGTTGTTGTTGTTGTTGTTGTTGTTGTTGTTGTTGTTGTTGTTGTTGTTGTTGTTACCGGAGTATTGTTGTTGATCACCTTGATTTTGGTACGACAATGGCTTATTATTGTTGTGATTTCCACCACGAGAAGCTGGAGAGGTTGGTACATCCCATTGTGTTTCTTTTGTGTACTCGTTAACGAAATAGTATCTATTGTATTCTTCGTCAAAAACAGCGATCCAACCTTCAGGGAGGTTTGGCTTTTGATCAGATTGACGTGACATAATTTCAGTTTGGAATGGTTAGACTTTCGAATAGTGAGAGACTACATTTTAGAATTCTTTGCTCTTGGCTCAATTGACCGAGTGGAATCGCTGTGCCTTATATATATTATATATATAGATGAACAGTTGGAACATGGCACCCTGGGCATGACTTGTCAGGCAATTACTAATTACAAGGACGCGTATTAAAATCACAAGCTTCAGCTTCAGGATGGAATGTTCCGAGTCGGAGTAGGGACACTTATCCGAAATCCGAAATGTCCTTCCAAGCAGAGAAGATTCAGCTAGTTAGCTAGCTGTTGGGCTCCTTGGGCAGTGAGTACATGTACTGATTAAAGTTGGATTAAAAAGTTCTAGGAACTTGGAGATTGGTAGTTGGTATATTTGTAGACAAAGATAAATAAAGATCATGGACTATAGAATTAAATGAAGTCAGAAATATCTTTTGATGAATCGACTGAACAGAGAGATTTACTTTTTTTAGCCAATTTCCGCAAGATTACATAGGATAAATTACCCCAAGCATATAATGAACGAGTTCAAAAGAAAAAGCAAATAGAAGAGACAAACAGTTACAAAATTCTATGGTATCTGGACTCCAGGACTGGGTTTAATGTTTAGTCTATCAATTAAAATTTAATTATACTATCTAGTAACTAAACAATGCCTTGTACTGAAGGGTTCTACTTCCAATCAAGTCCCAATCGTGACGAGTGATCCATAACTCCTCCATTATTTTCAACCTACCAAAAACAGACCCACCCTTCCAAATCAAGATTGAGGGATCGATCTCTCTTGGAGCTGGAAGAATCTGGATCGGTGTAACGTTACCGTGAGTGTCAAAGTTCGAATTCTCCAAATATCTTTCCAATTCCTGTTGGAGTTCGTCGTACAATTGTTCATCTAGTTCCGCGATCATCTCCTTGTTTTCAAGATTCTTAGTGTATTCCTTTTCAACGTGCCATTTGTTCATTCTCAATTCAATAGCCTTTAAGAATTCAGGAAGTGTTGATAAAGCTAATATCTTTGGTCTCCAGATGTTTATCCTGTCAATGAGAATGAAATCCAAGGCTTCGATCTTGGAGCCACCACCAACGATAAGAATGTTTGAAAAGTAGGTTATCAGCTTGGAGAAATCGTAACGACACGCATTAGCAATGGATTGGATTAAAGCCTTGTCCAATGGAGTCAAAGATATCTTATTGGACGTCTCGCCATCATCTAAGTTACTGGCGTTAATCAAGTCCTTCAAGACTGGGAAATCAGACATATCAGCATAGATGTTCTTCTCCAAACAATCCTTATGTGTCTTTGAGATCGGGTCATCTGCTTCCTCAGTGTAAATATCATTGGAAATTTTACTGGAATCCTTGATAATTGTACTATTTTCAAGTCCAGATGGGACATCAAAGGCTTTAGGGAAGAACAATGCCATAGGAGATAAGATCACTTGATCAAAAACCTTAAACTCAAACTTTTCACTCAAGCGTCCACCTGTAAATCTCTTTGTGAAATTGTACAACTGGACTGTAATATTGGCATCTTGAAAAGTAATGAACTTCTCTTTGATCTGTTCCATCATGGACCATTCGTAGGGTTTTGATTCTTCCAATTCAATTGGGAAATTAGCCTCACGTAGAAGCTTATAGAAATTTCTAGTGATATCATCACCACCGTAATGTTGGACTGTTCTAGAATTGGCCACAATCAAGCCATCATCAACACATGCAATCTTAGTCGTCTTAGCACCGATGTCAACAACACATGCATTAGAGATACCAGCACCGTAAGTGGCTGCTAATGATTCCTGGATTAAGGCAACAGAGTTGAATCCCATTTGTAACAGTAATTCGATGAAAGTCTCAGTGTAGTTCTTATCAAAAAGATCTGGAATTATAAGAACAACTTTGTGATTTGCCATTTCTTCAATCTCAAAATGCTTTTTCAATACCTCATGAAGATAGAGTTGGATTTCACCACTTAGTTCTTGGGCAGAGCTGTATTCGGCGTAGTTGAACTTGCCATGTGTGACTAGTGGATAACGGAGTTTGAATCGGTCAGAGTCTAATCTAAAAGCATCTTCTCCAGTGAAATACTTGGCTTGTGTCTGTTTTGGATCAATGAACTCTATTCTATGGATATCGTTATGTTCTGGGATTTTTTCAGGAACTATTTTCTTGTTATAATTACTCACCAGTTCGTTGGAATTTGGTACGATTCTTCTTTTATAATATCTCATTCTGTCTTTGAAATCTTTGAATAGACCATCCTTGGATCTCTGTTTTTCTTGGGATTCCTCTGGTGCCAGTTCAAACTCACTTGGTCTTTTGATCGTTTCACCAGGGACAGCGACAACAAATGGGAAAGTCTTTGGGTAGACATCCGAAGCCATTCCGATCCGAATGTTTCTAGAACCAGGGTGAATAACAACAGTCTTTGTTCCATGTGTATCATCGTCTTCGTCATCATCCTCATCTTGTTCATCGTTGTCCTCTTCTTCACCTTCAACTTCCTTCTCCGTCAATGCTGGAGTACCTTCCTTGAACGTCGAGTTTTCCTTTTTATCTTTGGAAAGATTAGAAAGTTTCAGCTGTTTACGGTCTCTTATAATGAAACTCTGATCGTCTCTTTTTAAATAATCAGTGAAGTAATTCTTCTGGTTAACAATGTTTACATTCTCAAAATTGGAAAACTTCACAGCATTTTCACGTCTTTCAATACCTGACTTCTTGATGTTTCTGGCCATTGTTTCAGCAGCTTTAAGTCTACCAGCTCTCCGTCTCTCTAAGACATCTGCACTAACTTTCTTTGATACTTGAGATGAAGCTGATTGAGCTGAAGTAGCACTTCCATTCTTTTTCGTATTGGTGCTTACAACAGCTGGTGATGCTACACTGGTTGGGGTATTTTCTTCGTTTCCTGGAGAGGAAGGAATTGGAGTTTCTGACATGATGAATCAGATAAGTTTAGCGATTAATCTAAAGGATTGACTGAGACAATGAAAACCCCCTGTGTTTGATACACGGAAGAACCAAACATATTTTACTCTTTGCCTCCTTTCTCTTTGAATCCTGTTGATTATTTGGTTGGTTCACGAAGTTGTAGGCGCGGTCACATGTCACACAGGAAGCTCTTAAAGTATCTGCACCGATCTCACGGTCAAATCCCTCCACTTTAGCAAAAATACAACATCAGAATTTCTGAATTCACATGAGTTAAATTAAAATGACAATAAACATTAATCAAAGTTCCTAATATACAAGCTGTGCAAACATCCCACCAATAAATTCAATAAAACACCAATTGAAGTCAAAATCTTTCCTTCATTCTAGAAGCAACTGTTCTCAAGTTACCGTAAACCTTACCTGGAGGAGAACCCAAAATCAAACTGACAACAGCTTCTCTGGCAATCCTGATATGAGTGAAACCACCAAGAATGTGGATCTTGGAATCAGCCAACACAATTCTGGTTCTTGTAGCGTTTTCAATAGCGAACTTGGTTTTACCGTCTTTACCGGCGATACGACCGATAGCTCTTGATAAATGGTCACCAACTAGGGTTTTAACATCCTTAATTTCGAAAGTTTCGATATATAAATCATCCAATCTCAACAAGGCAATGGCATCGTCAATATCGAAACCTAAAGTGAAGGCCTTGATGAAATCAGCACCCTTTTGTAAAGCACCTGGATCTGTAGTCTTGGAATGAGTACGTAATTCAACAGTCTTTGTCTTTAAGTTCATACGAACTTGTAAATGCAAATGGTCGACTAAAGGAGGGTAAATCTTTGGCCATGAGTTCTTCAATGGGGTCATTCTGTGTGGAGGAACTGGGACCTTTCTGCTTTCTATTTTGACTTTGGCCTTGGAATCTGCAGCACTACTGAAACGTGGCTTACCTTCAATATCTAATGTTACACCTTGAGTCTCTGTATTTTGTGGTTTTTCGGTAGAGGTGGAATCGGCGTTAATTGCACCAGAGGCGTCTATAAGAACTTCATCTTCATCTTCTTCTGGAGCTTTTGTAGAAACGACTTGTGGGGATATTTCGGCACTAATTGGAGCTTTTTTCAATGCAGTTGGAGCAGCCATTTTGAATGTGATCTATCTCAATTCTGGGAAGGTGCTATCTATCTATGGGATCTACAGATGACTTTAGTATCTATCTCTCATTCCTATATACTCACACATAATTTTTTTTTTCTTTCTCTACTATTGTACAGGCCAGAAACAAGAAAAGAAAAAATTTGAAAAATGCGCGATGAGGTTACCCGGCTAAAAAGGTGTGACATGTGACCTAGAACATCAGTACCCATATTTTTAAGTGATAATTTTCTTTTAAATACAAATTTGATTGAGATTTTTTAAAGTTAACATCATAGATTAATTAAGGAATAGGTTCTTAATTGAATTTTTTTTTGAAAAGCTGTTAGTTTATCGGAATTATTCAAGAAAGTTGCCTTTTTTGGATATTAAAAGTCAGTAATACTAATACGAAGAAAGCTAATTCTTTATTTGGAGCACCATATGGACTGATGAACTTCGATTTAAAGCATCTATCATCTAACATATTCAGTTAAATTAAGACAAACCAATATATAGATAAATATATCTGCTACAATATCTTACTAATTTGAATGAATTCAACGTGGAAAAACATAATTCGTTTTATAAGCGCGGGTATATACTAGATTACTAACATGATAATATATATAAGAGTTTACATTTACACATATAATATATACTAATTACAGGAAGCTATATTACAACAAACGATATACACGAATATCTACATCATTTGAAACCGATCAAGAGGTTCATAAACGCGAGAACCAAAATGTTAATTAATAAACGTATAAACCAAATATCCTACTTTTAATTGGCCAGTAATGAATACCAGAACCACTTCTTAATGTAATGATCAACCTCATCTTTTCTTTGTATATGTTCAAAGAAAAATATCTACTCCAGTTCAATCCACATAACTTGATAACTATGTTAACACAGTGATATGCCGAAGACAAAAGACCGGTAGATTGACAAATAAATAAAAGAAACTTCATGATAAAAAACCGACAATGAACCAAAACCCATATAGAAACTTAATCCTATTTACCTTCACCTAGAGAATTACTTGAGGTTGTATTTGCATTATTTACGTTGAGACTTTTGATGTTTGTAGCCTGTTGTACCGATTCACTCACCATGTTGTGTTTGAAAGATGAGAAAAAGTTATCCCATGATTGGAAGAGATTACTGCTGAATGTTGGAATTTGCGTACCAGATGGTAGGTTGGTATCTATTATGGATTCAAAGATTTCAGTGGACATGATAGTATTGGAGGTGATTATTAAGTATATTTTATTATGTGATAATTGACAGTTAGGGTTTTAAAAAAGTGTACTGTTTGTGTCAAAGTTGGAAGATACAGTTTAAAACTTGGAAACTTGGTGTATTACACTCACCTGAGTGGCATGCATTGTGCACATGTTATATATATATATATATATAACTGAAAAAGTAATTCTGCGAGACGTTACAGCTTATACAGTGCTGTGAGTCTTAAATTATATAATCTGAGTCTAGAAGCTAGAAGTTAGTAGTACTTGGTCTAAATTTTCCTATTTGAGCGGATATTTCCTCCGCGTTTTTCCTTCAGAATTTTGTTGCTACGGCTTCATAATCCATCGTTTCCTGAAACATCCGATATACCCCAAAAATATTTCCCGAGGCTCTAAAAACTCTCGAAATGGTTCAAATTAAGGTTAAGTCATCAAAATAGGAAAGTAACTATAAAAAGCAAAGGTTATGGAGCATGGTCCAAAATAAACGGTGAATACTTCGGTTTTTCAACCTCCGAAAAGATTCTTTTAAGCCCTCTATTTTATGACAGAAAATTAATTGCATTTTTCTTAATTGCATTTTTTAGGACGTGGCTGAATCTTCAAAAGAACACTTTGAATATTTACTTAAGTATATAGTGTGTTTGTTATAAATATGTAGAGGTCAACAACATGGTTCCGGGATTTATCTTTTTAAAACTCCATGTTATACTTTCTGAGTCATCACAGGATGTTACTTGGTTTATTTCACACTTGAATTGACCCCAATTTGCACCGATACCCTGGACACTGGACTGCATGCCAGAATCGGACTCGGTAGTTGGTACCCCCAATTTTTCTTGAACCAAATTTTGAGATCGCGTACTTGGAAAGCTGCAAAATGCAAATTTATATAAAAACACTTTTCCCACAACAACAACGCCCCTACTCAGCGCCAGGCCCACCGCAATAACACAATTCGGTGAACGACAACACCATTCAATATTCACAATGATGTCCCTCAGAAGAGCCTTCTCCACTACTGTCGCTAAGAGATCTTATGCCGATACTATCTACAACTTAAAGATCAATAAGGACACCAAGGTTATCTACCAAGGTTTCACTGGTAAGCAAGCATCCTTCCACGCTGAACAAGCTATCGCTTACGGTACCCAAGTTGTTGGTGGTACCAACCCAAAGAAGGCTGGTCAATCCCACTTAGACAGACCTGTCTTTGCTTCTGTAAAGGATGCCATGGCTCAAACCGGTGCTACTGCCACTGGTATCTTTGTTCCACCATCCATCGCCGCTGCTGCCATCGAAGAAGCCATTGAAGCTGAAATCCCATTAGCTGTTGCCATCACCGAAGGTATTCCACAACACGACATGTTGAGAATTGCCAACATCTTGAAAACCCAATCCAAGACCAGATTAGTGGGTCCAAACTGTCCAGGTATCATTGCTCCAGATCAATGTAAGATCGGTATCATGCCACAAAGAATCCATAAGAGGGGTAAGATCGGTATTGTCTCCAGATCTGGTACCTTGACCTACGAAGCTGTTGACCAAACTACCAAGGTTGGTTTAGGTCAATCCTTAGTCATTGGTATTGGTGGTGATCCATTCCCAGGTACCAACTTCATTGATGCCCTAAAGTTATTCTTGGAAGACCCAGAAACCGAAGGTATCATTATGATTGGTGAAATCGGTGGTTCCGCTGAAGAAGAAGCCGCTGAATTCTTGAAGGAATTTAACTTAACCAGAGATGTTCCAAAGCCAGTTGTTTCTTTCATTGCTGGTATTTCTTCTCCACCAGGCAGAAGAATGGGTCACGCTGGTGCTATTGTTGCCGGTGGTAAGGGTGGTGCTCAAGACAAGATCAAGGCTTTAGAAGCTGCTGGTGTCTCTGTCCAACCATCCCCAGCCAGATTAGGTAAGGCTTTATTAGAACAATTCAAGGCCAGAAACTTGTTATAGATTTGATATTTATTCCTATCTCAACAGTTCTCATTCCGCTTCCATGGTTTCCGATTTTAATGATTATCGGTTTAGTTTTTTAATATTTCACGGTTATATACAGTTCACAGTATCGTATATAGTATTATAATGACTCGTTATGTCTTTGCTCAAAATAGTACTCTTATCTGGTCAGTAATTGATGTTAGCAAACTTATCATGGCCTGAAAGTTTATTCTTGAAAGTTTATTCCATTCCTCCACACACAAAAAAAATCTTGTCCAAGTTTCAACTGCGCGAATTCTTGAGTTATGGCCACTAGGTATGAATTACTGACCATATATTAAACTATTAACACGGATTACCAATCGTATCAGTCTTTTAGCCAAGCTTTCCCCACAAGTAACAATGTCCATCATATCGTTTGGCAATCCAATTAAGGCCGTGATCCTTGATATTGAAGGTACTGTAGCACCAATCACATTTGTCAAAGATGTTTTGTTCCCTTATTTCTTAAAGGCAGTTCCATCCACTTTGGCCCCATTGTCTTATCCAATCCAATCTTCATCTTCTAACCCTATTGAAGCTATCCTTTCAAATTTTCCTTCTGAAGTGACCAAAAATCAAAAATCTTTGTATGAACACATAGAGAATTTAGTAGTAAATGACATCAAAGACTCCACATTGAAATCTCTTCAGGGGTTTGTTTGGTCCGCTGGTTATGAATCTGGGGAGATCAAGGCTCCGTTGTATGACGATGCTATCTCAGCTTTGTACAGATGGAAAGAGGAAGGTAAGAAGCTCTTTATCTATTCCAGCGGTAGTGTGAAGGCCCAGAAGCTTCTATTCCAGTACGTAAATGTTAACGAGAAGAGTGTTGATTTCAACGGTTTATTGAGTGGATACTTTGATATCACAACTTCTGGTTACAAGTTTGAGAAAACTTCATACGAAAACATTATCAGAGACATTCAATTTGATTCAAAAGAATGTCTATTTTTGAGTGACAATGTTAAAGAAGTTTCTGCTGCATTGGCTGTTGGATTGAACTCGGCAATTGTGGTGAGAGATGGGAATGCTCCTCTATCAGATGACGACTTGAAGATTTCTAAAACTTTGAAATCTTTTGACCAACTGTCTCTTTGAATTATGCATATATATATATATGCTTCTTTTAAAGTTTTATACAATTTAGCCATTTTTAACTTCAATATATTCTAAATCTTCATATAATATCAATGAATTATATTATACATTGTAGATTATAGGACCAATATCACCCACTCATCCACAGACCATCAAACTCCTCGTATGTGATCCTAGTAGCCCCAAGAACAATACTTAACTGATAATTGGATGCGTTTACACCGATCTAGATATGTCTAATTACCGTAGTCTTGGAATAAAATGTTTGCAGCAAATTCTTCATTCTTATCACAAGCAAAATAAATTTGGATAACCAAGTCTTTTTCGAAACCTAATTCCACCAATCTGTTGATAGCAGCCTCTTCTTCTTGAGTGATTTCGATTCTGGTGGCACCTGCTGGTAGATCACCATCGTTGGTACCTTGAGCATCTTGGTACAGAGCACTTTCATCAGCATCAGGAGCACCTTGCCCTTGTAGCACAGCTCTGACAAATTCTTCTGGATGTTGTTGAATCAGATCGCTCAATCCTGGATTTGTTTGAGCAATATGATCCATTAAACTTTGTAACATTTCAGGATTTGTAGAAAGCAGTTGTCTCAAACGTTCCATGTCTAAGTCAGAACCTTCGCCTAAATTGAGATCAAGGCCAGAACCTTCAGTAGATGCATCAGCTCCACCACGGGCAGCTTGAGCAAACAAATCAGTAGAGGCATCATCATCGTCATCTTCCATTTGAGCGTTGTCGTCTTCGACAACAGCTGTTGGAATTTCCGGTTCTGTGGTTTGAGCAACATCATCTGAAACGGTTGTTGTTGGCATCCCAGTCAATAGATATTCAACTGCACGATCTGGGTTGTTGAAGGCAGCTCTAAATGCAGCTTCAACTTGCTCACGTTCATAACCCATCTCCATGATAGCGGTGATGGCTTTGTCTCTGGTGGAACCAATGGCGAAGGTGGATGCGTCGAAATCCTCTTGAACAGCTGGGACAGTGGCAGGACTTTCAGTGTCGGTAGGAGGGATAGTTGAACCTTGTGATGATGATGATGGAGCTGGTACTGGGACTGCGGCTTTTGGAGCAGGCGTGGCAGGAACAGCAGCTGGAGCAGTAACTGGCTTCTTAGCTGGGACCTTGGAGATCATAAAAATGACTTGATCGTCTTGCTTTATTGAAGTGCTTTCGATTGTTTTGTCATCTTGAAGAACTTTACCAGAGTAGACAAATTTTAGCTGTTTAGCTTCAATACCCTTGATCTCTGCCAACTTTTCCTTTGCTTGTAAAACCTATGAATATCAGTATTGTTAGTATCATCATGATTAGGGTGGCAAGATCGCGTTCAGATCTGGCACGCAAAACCAGCACTTACGGTATCAGTTGGTTCCAAATCAATTGGTATCTTTTCCTTCTTGAAATCTTTGAAAACAATTTGCATTTTGTCAGTGGATATATGAGGGTGGGTTAAGTGTAAGCCTGTGGTTGCTTAATGTAGTTCAAAGAATACCCACTCTTGGTGTTTCTGGTGAAACGCTATCAACTACACGTTTTCTTTTTTCGTGTTCATTTTTGAGATTTTGGTGGGCAGGGGGCACGGCGCACCTCTAGAAAATCCAGTGGCAAAATCCTCTATTAACTTAATACTGTGTGCAAAGTTCAAACCCGCATACAACCGTCAACCTACAGATCAAGATAAACGTTTTAAACAGTTAAATAGATGATAGGACGTCAATGACAAATTCATCTACAGATACCCAAAAAGCGAAAGTATCGTAACTAGAATCACTATCGCTAATCACACGTAGACATATCTAATGAGCAGAAGACCTTTGAAATATAGAAGAGAGGACTCTTCAAGTGGGACTGGAAATTCCACCAGTGCGATTAGAGGTCCAAACAGTGCATTGACTGAGTTCTTGCGCCAACAAGGTATTAATGCTGAGGAGATTAGACAGAGACATCTTAGAAGGGTTGCTGGTCAAGAGGAAACCGAGAATGAAAGTCCTGCTGTTATAGAGATCAACGGTGACGAAGAGGTACTTGAAAATGTCAATGAACCGGAAACTAAGGAAGCAGACGAAGAGGAGTTACAGATCAGAATAGCTGCTCGACGGAAGAGGAGAGCAACAAGAGGCAATAATGATGAGTACACAGATTCGGAATCGGAACCTGAAACCAAATCAGAGGATGACCATGATGAACCTGCCATAGATCGCACAAGAATCGTTGGCGATGAAGTTTCTTGTTTCAAGTGCTCATCTACCTTTGTTGTCACCGTGTACTCCGAGCAAGACCCTGAAACTGGTGGGTATTATTGTGGTGAATGTTTGAAGATGAAACAGGAAAATCTTAGGGCTATCAGAAAGAACCAAATGGCGTCCAGGAAGAAGAGACAAAGATTGGCTGTCGCTCTTCTTGATAGACAAGACGTTAGAATTCCATCTTTACAGGATATCGCCATCAAGAGAATCACGGAAAGAATTGAAGATGTTGATGAGCTTGGTGATATTGGTGCAGTAAATATGAAAAAGATTGCTAAAATTTTATGCCGGAATCGTTCCCTAAATGATTCAACTCTTTCATTATTTCTCAATACGACCATCGAAGTCCTGGAGTTGTGGGATTGTTCAAAGATCACCAAAAACTCTTACAATAGGATCTGCTCATTTGCTCCAAATGTCCAAAGACTTACTCTCCTTATGTGCGGGAGGTTTCACAATGACAACCTTAACTACTATTCATCCAACTTCAGAAATCTCACGAGTTTGGAGCTGGATGGCCCATTTCTTATCAATAATCAGACATGGCAAGAATTCTTCAAGGCTAAAGGTAAGGATCTTACTTCGTTCAAAGTGTCTAATACACATAGATTTGACGATCAAACTTTAGAAACATTACTACAAAATATTGATAGTGAGAAATTTCAATCACTAAAACTATCGAGACTTGCTGGTATTAAAACCAAGGATACTTATGATTTGATTCCTATGTATTTGACAAACCTTAAGGAACTTGAAATATCTTACCCAGAGCTGGAAGAGTTTGTTGATGATAGCATGCTAATCAATACACTAAGCATAAATGGAGAAAGCTTGAATACCTTGATTTTAGATGGCTGTGCCGGTTTGACCGACGAATTTTTGATCAATGGGGTCAAACCATTCGCCAGTAGATTGAGAAAGTTATCTCTTCAGTTTCTTGATCAAATAACTGACGAAGGGTTTGTTGGATTATTCCATGAGTGGGATATTAACTTAGGCCTGAATGAAGTGTTTTTGAAGAAATGCTTCTCACTCGGTGATGCTGGTATTCTGGAGCTGTTCATTCATTCAAACACAACTTTGGTTGAGTTATCGTTAAACTCGATAAAAGATCTCACCGTTTTGCCATTCCAAGTTATGAGATGCAGCAACCTCATTTATCTTGACATTGGTTTCATCCGAAGTGTCGATGATAAGGTCCTAGAACTGATTCAGAAAAACTGTAAACAAGTCAAGATTATTGATTGTTACGGTAATAACAAATGTACGGCAAGTGCTAATATTCGAGATGACGTCAAAGTCATAGGTAGACAAAGTGATACTCTTAATTAGTCAATTGGTTTTTTCCTAAGTCAGTCCTTTATTACTAAGGATTTGTATATCTATCATTGACATTGTTCATAGTGTAGTGTTATGAGAGCGCTGAAAACCTACACACTATTATTTGTAAAAACCAAGTTGATAATATACTGAGAGTTCAGATTTGATACAACATAGTATACTGTATACTGGATATATACGGCCCTTGTAGATTATGGTACAGGGATATTTTGATTAAAAATTAACAATTCTATTAAAACGTATCAGCTCAATGATACTTGGTATTACAATATGGTACAACGTGATCTTCTGGTTTTCTTCTTGGAACCGTATGAATCGTTTGGCAAAGCATACTCCGAGTTTCTGTAGTAGTCTGAAGAAATGTTTGGAGCTTGGTAGTTAGAATCATAAACTTCATTTTCCTCTTCAGCTTTCTTGAAGAATGATTTTCTCTTGTTTTTCTTTTCGATGGCTTCTTTCTTCAAAATCTGTTTCAAACATTCATGAATGGCTACATCAAAAACATCATTGATGTTTTCGGTAGTTTTGGCAGAACATCGAATATGACACATAGCACCAATTCTCTTCTTTACCACTTCAGCATCCTCAAATGGGATTAAGTGAGATCCTTCTATATCCAATTTGGTTCCAACAAGAATGATGGGTACGTCTGGACAAAAATGTTTAACTTCTGGTGCCCACTTTTCCTTTACATTACCCAATGTAATTGGTGCATCAACAGCGTAGCAAATCAAAATCACATCAACATCAGCATAACTCAAAGGTCTAAGTCTATCGTACTCTTCTTGGCCTGCTGTATCCCATAAAGCAAGTTCGACATGTTGTCTTGTGTTAGGGATCTTAAGGTTTGTGACATAGTTCTCAAAGATGGTTGGGATATAAGTTGTAGGGAAAGTGCCTTGAGAATATGAAATCAATAAACAAGTTTTACCACAACCACCATCACCCACGACAACCAACTTGACGTGATGTTGAGCTGATTTTCTAACTGGGTCTATTTCATAGTGTGGGACTTTAGTGTGGGTTGTCTTTTTCTCTTCTCGTTGCGAGGAAGGTGGTTGGACATTGTACTTCTCGTACTGTTCTTCTTGCAGCTTTGCAGCTTGGTTTCTCTTAGCAACATCATATGGATTGTTGAAGATATCATTATCATACTGGTAGGTAGATCCTCTGTAGTAAGGCTTGTTCAAGTCGTTTGACATATCAAATCAGATTTGGGTACAGTGTGTTTGATAATGTATGTGTTCAAAGAACGAACTGAATCAATCTGCTGTGTGATTCTTGGCCCTGATTGATCTGAATCTCTAGATGCTAAATTTGGTTGTTTACCTTCTCGAGATCATCTCTACTCACTGGATCTACTGCCATCATGGATGATGATGGATCAAAAATCCAGCGCATGTCGCATGCAGCATGATCAAACCTAGTTTCGCGGAGATGTCAGATCACTTTCCTGATTCGAACGTTTTGACTTGAAAATTTCGTCATGACCAAAAACAGAATTAGCTGGCGCAATATTTTGGGTTAAAAGTTGAAACAACTTCTCGAAATAGAAAGAAGAAACAATGCTATAAATAGTTTCCCGGAATACGAACGCCCCCCCTCGGAAATAACCAAGAGCCGATTGTTCCATGAAGTGGTGGACGATTTTCTTTTTGTGGACTCAGATCTATAAAATTACAAATTCTGTAACAAACAAAACAACACAACGAACAACCTCCTTCGGTTACAATTTTTAAAAGATTATCGTCCATTGAATTCATTCTTTCGTTTACTTCTCTATCGATCCAATCAAAGATGCAATTCTCAACATTATTAGCTCTCGCTTCTACTATATCATCAGTCCATGCTATTGGTCAACTTGCATTTAACTTAGGTGTTCAAGACAACACCGGTGGTTGTAAGACTGCTTCCGAATTCAAGACTGAATTAGAACTTTTGAGTGCTTACACCAACAAGGTCAGAGTCTATGCTGCCTCTGACTGTAACACCTTAGAAATTTTAGGTCCAGTCGCTGAAGAAGCCGGTTTCAAGGTCTTCTTCGGTGTCTGGCCAAACGATGACGCTCATTTCGAAGCTGAAAAGGCCGCTTTACAAGCCTACTTACCAAAGATTAAAAAATCGACCGTTGAAGCCATCACTGTTGGTTCTGAAGCTTTATACCGTGACGACTTGACTGGTTCTGAATTAGCCACCAAGATCAACGACGTCAGAGATTTGATTTCTGGAATTTCTGACTCTGAAGGTAACTCTTACAGTGGTACCCCAGTCGGTTTCGTTGATTCCTGGAACATTATCGTTGATGGTCTTGCTTCCCCAGCTATTGCTGCATCTGACATCGTCTTTGCCAACGCCTTCTCTTACTGGCAAGGCCAAACCCCAGAGAACAGTACCTACTCCTTCTTTGATGATATCATGCAAGCTTTGCAAACCATCCAAA
Source organism: Waltiozyma chaumierensis (assembly GCA_030566875.1). NCBI lineage: Eukaryota > Fungi > Ascomycota > Saccharomycetes > Phaffomycetales > Wickerhamomycetaceae > Waltiozyma > Waltiozyma chaumierensis. The sequence goes on along the minus strand of JAKUBK010000051.1, from coordinate 3,579 downwards.
CCGCTAAGGGTGAGACTGATATCACTTTCTGGGTTGGTGAAACCGGCTGGCCAACTGAAGGTACCGCCTTCGAGTCTTCTCAGCCATCTGTCGAAAATGCTCAAAATTACTGGAAGGACGCTATTTGTGGTATCAGAGGTTGGGGTATCAATGTCATCGCTTTTGAAGCTTTCGATGAAGCCTGGAAGCCAAACACCTCTGGTACTTCCGATGTTGAAAAACACTGGGGTATTTGGGATGCTGATCACAAGTTGAAGTACAGCTTGACTTGTGATTTCTCTTAGGTCCTTTAACGTTCACGATTATATGTTTTTTTATTCAATTCAACATGATACCCATATGCCTTTTTTTGTCTATTCTTCGGAAATGTTGTCATTATAACAAATGTCATACTTTTATGATTAGCTTGTTTAATCAATCAACTTTCAAATCTTATACGCTTTCTCTTATATATATAAATATATAGATAACTGCTTCTATATGATTTATATTTTTATGAAATTTAAACACTTCACCTATACCTTACCAATGCTGTCAATCGCATTCAATAGAGCAAGATCATCATTGATATCAGTTTCCAGGTTCTCTGGTTCCTTTGTTGGTTCAGCTTCAGCCTGGACAGTCTGGATCCAATTTAAAACCTTGTTGACAAAATCTTTAGAGTTTGGAACAAAATGGCCACCCTGATGCTTCAAAAGAGTTCTCTTTTGTTCGTTGCAAACGTTGAATAATCTCATAGATCTCCCTTCGTCAACAACAGTGTCGAGTTCACCGAGGACATGCAAACTTGGGATCTGAATTTCATTTTCATAAATAACATCATACTCCTTTGGATTCAACTTGAATCCACTGAACAAGATGACCCATTTCAAGTTTGGCATAATTTCCTTGTATTGTGCAGCAATGACACCTGTTAACCCAGCACCTTGACTGAAACCAACGATACCTTCAACATCATCACCTTGTTCCTTGATTCTTGCCTTGAATTCCTCAAGTCCAGCAGTGATATCAAATTGAGTCAAGTTGTATGGCCACCAGCCATACAGGTCAATACCATTTCCTGCTATTTCATCATCACTTGGAATATGGTAAGGACCTTGGAGATAAACAGATTCGTACCCACCTTTTTGTAAAGTCTTTCTAAGTGCACCAGTTTTAGCGCTGTAAATGGAAGCAGATTGAGCATAGCCATGTAAGAAAATGATCTTTTTTGACATTTTCGAGAGTATATTTTCAGAAATGGTTTGGTCAAGTCACACTGAATTTAGGGGAAACCTCCTGAATCGTGTGGAAAGAGTGAAGCCTAAGTCAAAAAAATTAATATATTTCAGCTCTTGCGCTTATCTTATTTCTGTTTAGATTTTATGTCCTGCGCGAAACAAAGAAATGATTACAGAAATTAAACCATGTTGGGCCTATCATCTATGTTTGTGCATGCTTAAGAGTCAGCATATTTATCATAAACCATAAAATATAATGCAATTATATATACTATATATATATATATATCTGCAATTTTGCAAATCATAAACCATAAAGTTCGGAAGGATAACTCCAATATTAAAACCAAAAATCAGAAAATCCCCCACAGAAAAACAATAACAGGACACCCCAATCATATTTGAAAACGACTATCCGAAAAACTATCACTTGAAATAATAACCGGATCTTCACTAGATCCAGAAATATCAGAGGAAGATAGTACCTGATGGAAGAATTCATTGGTCTCGTAACTAGACAAAGATACCGAATCTTGCGAATCTGAAGAGACTAATTCTGGTACAATTTCGTCAATGAATTCAGAGAGTGAAGTACCTTCGTTGAAAAATGAGTCCGTAGATACGTTTGAACTATTGAGTGGTTCATCATTGGCATATATGTAACCTTCTGTGATATCCAATTCTATCAACAATCTCTCGGCCTCTTCTGGGTTTAAATTGGGGAAATGTATTCTGATAGAATTATTCATTCTTTCAATTGGTAATGATCCGTAAGCTTCAAAGATTTTCTGGATGTTCTGTTGTGTCTTTGTAATTTGTTGCTTTATCTGTTCCATACCGATATCAAATGAATCCAAAACTTCCTCGGTAATAAAAGACATGGTTGGAATCTTAACCTCCATACTAGGCAGCTGGAATTCGACGTAACAGCCAACACTTTGACAATGTTGAGATTCTAATCTGGCTAATTTAATGGTTTTTGGAGCTTCAATAGTAGATGAACAACCATGATAGGTCAATCCGGAAGAAGCTTTAAGCTTCTCCATCTTGATGCTGTATAAGCGTTGGGTCTCATCCGAGCCGTTACTAACAAGGCACCTAAAACCAGTAGTGAGATTGAAAATGGTTTGTTTGGAAGCAGAGCCACCGTAGGTACCAAATGTTCTGGCACCTAACCCAACATAACGATTAGCACTTTGGTGCAAAAACTGAGAATTGAAAGGTCTAGATCCAAAAGCAGTCTTTGTCCAGAACTTAGAATTCAGATTATTTCTCACAAATTGTGAGTTTCTTGATTGCTGCTGTTTGACAAACTTAGAAAATACTGAACTAATATTACTTGAATAACTTGTCGTTGATGAAGCTCTTATGTGTCTTCCTGTTGAGAAATATCTTCTTGTGCCGTTTACGAAAGGTGATTTAGGGATGTGATTCCTGATCGGAATAGGTACTAGTTGTGGCTGAGGTGTCCTAGGCGATAGTGCATTCACTAGTTCCTCTAAAGTACGTCTCGCATCCTTAACTGCCTCCTTCGTTATCGACGCCAGGTTCTTTAATTGATTTGCCACCATTTTGATTATGTGATTTCAATGGTAGATGAATCAACTATAACTGCCTAATGTCAAGTAAAAGGGTGTGTGAGGAATGAGATATGGCTGGTAGTATCTCTTACAGATTTAAACGAAAAAAGACTGATAAAGGGTGTGCTCGAGGTGGTTGATATCAACCCAATGTAATGACTTCATTGGTACTTTGTGATCAAGTTCCGCCCCCTCTATACAGCCCAAAACCCGCGAATTTTTCAATTTGTGTCATCACCAAAACAAAAACCATCGTCTCCGACTTTCGGAATAGACATTTCCAAAAAGGTGTGGAAAAAAGGAACGAAAAGATGTGTTTAAGTTTTTATCCATTTGGTCGCACGTGATCTAATTATCACGTGTCTAACATAATTATTAATCTCTTCATGAAAAGTTTTTTCAAAACAAATGAATAGTCTTGCCGAGTTACCAAGTTCCAACCCGTCATGGTACATCTAAGCACAGTTCGTCTCACTCATATGGTAGGCTGTAGCCTGTAGGTGCGGCGTGTGAGATTGATAAGCACTAAGTTGCATTCCTCATTCGGGACTTCGGTACATTCAGAAAAAGAGGAAACTGACTGATATGAAAGATCCTCAAACACTAATTGCAATACCCTACTATTTATTAACTCCGTATTTAAATGACAAAATAATTCTGTGTCATGGAAGTGACTTAACTTTTATATGTTTGTTTTGTGTGTTTTTTATGGATGTACGATAAAAACAGCTGTAGACGGTTCGCGAGGAGATTTGAGCTTTGTTGTATCGTGCTTTATT
>JAKUBK010000050.1:0-48091 GCA_030566875.1 Waltiozyma chaumierensis | reverse complement strand
CAACAACGTCTGTGTCTGTGGCTGACCAACTGTGGAGTCCAGTATCATCACCACGTTCTGTTCATGCTTAAGGGGACGACGTTTAGGGCTTTCTAAGACTGCTGAGGATTCGACCTGTTCAATAGTTTCATTACAACCACCGACAGTGCACGCAATAATATTATTACTATTATTATGTCCTGGGCACTGCTGCTTATGAAAGTGATTCGTCCGTTCAGCTGTTTCCTCTTCATTGATATTAATGGAGTTATCAAGAAATTCCGTCTCCTCATTATCGACTGTTCTATCAATATCCACCTTTAACTGATGAGTACCAACAGCACTAGTACTAGCAGTGCCTGTCTCATGGCTTATGCTGGAGATGGCACCTCCTTTCTGGCTTAATGTCAACATCTTCTGAGGCGAATGTATGTATGTATGTTCTAAAATGGGACTGGGAGAGGTATGGTTCAGTGAAACGCGTCGTTGATAGTTGTTTGTTGGCCCAATATAATTTTGTAAACAAATAAAACAATAACAAAAGGTAAAAACGCCCAAAGTGTACAGTTAATTCTATGGGATATCGACAAACCTGGGTATCTTAACGTAGCAGCTATATCGTGGCTTGTATTCTTATTTGCTTCTTTGAAACAGACTCAGAACTAGCAAACTGTATATACATGAGCCAACCGTCTATTAATTCATTCAACCTCCCAAAATTACACGCGTTATATTTCTATAAAGAAATTTTGGCTGCGCGCCTTTCCAACTCGCTCACTTAATTCTTACGCGTCGTCGAGTAAGTTGGCTGGGCCTTAACATGAATTTCCAGCAATCGGATGTCACCTCGTTGGAGTTGACTAGACTTCCGGTCTGCGCACGTGCCCTACAGTCCAAACAGCTGATATATGTTGACTTTTTAAACCAATTTTTTATCCGTATTAAATTGAAATGTTTAATAGAGTATCTTTATTATCTATATCTATTTATATTCGAATTAAGTTTACACTAGTTCTAAGATCTATTAGGGAAATATCTGTATATACAAATCATATCTTTAACTTATACATAATTGACCAGTTGCAAGCTAGAAAATAGCAAGCAGTATTAGACATGGATTTAATCTTTCTATATGTTCACAATTATTAATCCTCTATACAAACAATTGACAATTTAATTTAGAAACCACAACTAAACTCAACTACAAATTTTGGGGAAAATAAAAATTTAAAACTAGATTAACAGAAAATAAATGGATGGGGATTAAGCGTAAATATATATGATGGATATACAGATTCTAACGGTAAGATTTTTGGAATCTGGCTCTGGCACCACGACCACCGAATTTCTTTGGTTCTGGTTGTCTGGAATCAGCAATCAACAAGGTTCTGTCGTAAGCAACGAAAGCCTTCTTTAATTCGTTCTTGGATTGTTCATCAACGAACTTTTGGTGGTAAGCAACTAAACCCTTGGCAATAGCTTGTCTGATAGCGTAAACTTGAGAGACGTGACCACCACCAGTGACTCTAACTCTGATGTCAACGTTGGCGAATTTGTCTAAACCAACTAAGACTAATGGTTCGTAAACCTTGAATCTTAAGATTTCTGGTTCAACTAAGGTGATTGGGAAACCGTTAACCTTGATTAAACCCTTACCTTCCTTGACGTGGGCAACGGCGGTGGCGGATTTCTTCTTACCGAAAGTCTATTTGTAAAAAAGCTGTTAGTATTTCTTGTTTCCTTCATGAGAATTTTCATTAGAACTGTCAAAAATATTTCTTCCGATCCTGTTTGTCCCGCTATTAATGATAAATAGATGTGAAGCAAATGTTGGTTTTGATTTGAAATTTATCCATAGTCTTTTGATGATGAGATCTTATCTTTCCATTTCTCTCACGAGGAATCCCATATCTTTTTATAACCCATGATTGGTCTCACTCTTCATAAACAATGATTCAGAGTTCAAGCATAGCCATCTCCATTATTCATATTACAGTTTCTCTTATTAATTTGAACTTGGATTTCTTATTCATAGAATTCGTTAAGATGAGTTTTGTAATTGTGTGTGATATTTTTTCTTTTTGGTATGGGATCTTTACATTAAAATTATGATTGACGATCAAACTGGGGAACCATGAATAGATAGAACAATTTGTTGACAGCTCATTGGTGATATATCTGGACATACTTGAACACTCTTGACTTTTTGTTCAGTGGACATCTTTAAAGTTCTTGCTGATATACCGTTAATACACTATAACTTGAGTACGTTCTTCACAGGTGTTACCTAGTACCAGCAAAAATAATTTTGATGAATTTTGTTTTTTCACAACACAACTGCGAATGTCCACCATACTCTGTTGGAAAAGTTTGAACTGTCATCGATACTGCTGCCCCTACTGTAAAGCCCCAATCCTGCTTGTAGCCTGGTCCTGGTTCGCGAAGTATAGTCCTGTACGTGTCTTAACCGTGTTGTCCCTCTAGCCTGTTCGCGCAGCCCAGTATGAAAAACTCCAGAGCGTGACTGCGTTTTGAAATCACCAACAAAAACATCCAAACATCGATATAACATTAAATTTTGCAAGAGTTTCGCGACACCAAACGAACCTACAAAACAAATAAAACCTTCCATTTGGTAAGGCCACAGTAGCTGGTCGCGAACACAGTTGGGTTTCTTTTGCTTTGATACCCAGGCAAGCGACTCGGTACAGTAGGTAAGGAAATTTTCATAATCTCAAAAAAGCCTTTGATTTACAAACCTGTACTAACAACACGCTAAGGTATTATTAACTTTTAATAGGCATAACATCGATACTTCACAATGGGTACGTCCAGCTACCATACATCAAGAAATAGACTTAAGACTTTCATCATTTTTTATTCATTCATTTAATATCATAGTTCATCCATAAGAAGCATGGTATCTCCCGAATAGAATTCGATTTATTTTAACATGATTATTATCATCATCATCGTACAATAGACCAACTCAGTTACAACACTTACACCCCTGAAACGTCATTTTTAATTCAAGATTATTAAACATTCATCTACACTAGTTCAACATTGAAGATAGCACAAATAAACAAACATATTGCTTATCGGCTGAAGGAAGTCTTAAACTATTTCGTTTTGGTTACTTTTTCCAAAGACATTGAACCATATACTAACATTTCAACACAGCTATCTCTAAGAACTTACCATTATTGAAAAACCACTTCAGAAAGCACTGGCAAGAACGTGTCAAAGTTCACTTTGACCAAGCCGGTAAGAAGGCTTCCAGAAGATCTGCCAGAGTCTCCAAGGCTGCTAAGATCGCTCCAAGACCTTTAGATGCTTTAAGACCAGTTGTTAGAGCTCCAACTATCAAGTACAACAGAAAGGTTAGAGCTGGTAGAGGTTTCACTTTAAGAGAAATCAAGGCTGCTGGTTTAACCGCTGCTTACGCCAGAACTGTTGGTATTGCTGTTGACCACCGTCGTCAAAACAGATCCACTGAAATCTTTGAATTAAACGTCCAAAGATTACAAGAATACCAATCTAAGTTGATTGTCTTCCCAAGAAACGGTAAGGCTCCAGAAGCTGAACAAGTCTTATCTACTGCTGCTTCTTTCCCAATTGCTCAACCAGCTGCTGAATCCGCTCCAAGAGCCGTCGAAGTTCCAGAACAAACTGCTTACAGAACTTTAAGATTAGCTAGATCTGAAAAGAAGTACAAGGGTATCAAGGAAAAGAGAGCTAGAGATCTTGCTGAAGCTGAAGCTGAAAAGAAGAAATAAGTTGGTTAATTTATAAATGTTGTGTTTATTCTTTAGTTTTAATTTATTGTATATCAGAAATCTTTAATAAGTGAATATGGGTTTTATGTGTAAGTTTCAGTAACGTGAAGGTCGATGACGTTGTAGAACTCATTCCATTAGTTTGAATATCAGTTATCTGTTGAGATGTGTATGTTCCAATTTAATGTATTTATCGGAGACAGCTATTTACAGGTTCTTATTATTTCGTAGTTGAACTCTCTTTAGCTTAACTTAAATATTTCACGTAAAAATTGATGATTACAAACTAAACTCAGCAATAGTATAGTTTCTACATAAATAATACTAAAGTTATGTGGTTCTCAGAGTGATTACAAACAACATCTGAACCGTCATATATTCCATTCAAAATACATAAGCCATTGAGCCATTGCTGGTAAAAAAACCCTTCAAATTAAGATGCAAATAAAGTAATAATAATAACAAGGAATGATAATAATTATAGTGATTTAACCTCTTAATCGAATAAACCGAAACCCATGTCGTCGTCAGATTCTTCTTTAGCTTCTTCGACTTCTTCTTCAGCAGCAGCTTCAGCGGAACCGGCAGCAGCGGCGGCACCAGCAGCTGGAGCAGCACCAGCGGCACCAGCAGAGAAGTTGGTTAATAAAGCCTTAACATCTTGGGTTTCTAAAGCCTTAGCGAATAAGTCGGCGTAGATCTTTTCGACTTCAACGTTAGCAGCCTTGGTTAAAGCTAATAAGTTTTCAGCAGAGATTTCGACTTCAGAGTCAGCTAAGATTAAAGCAGCGTAGGATAAAGCGGATTCGAAAGACATGGTTGGCTTGGTAAGAATAATCAATTTAAGCTTGAAAGCAGACTAGTTCTATGAGGTTTTGGTAAAAGTACGGATTTTTTATCACGTATGTGGTTTGCATTGAAAGTGAAAAATCTTAAAATTTTGCCAAACTGGTTTCTCGCTCGACGAACTTTAGAAAAAATTGTTTGGGTGATGTTCGGGTGTAGACTGTAAATATTGTCAGCTTGAAGGTTGTCCTTCTGCACGTGATCACATTACCTGAATCGTTTGTGGACTCACATATTTGTACATACTTAAATCGTAGAGATTAGATTGTAGATGGATCAGTACATGTTGGAGTTAGATTTAATCTTACAACATCTAGGAACACATAAGGATGATTTACTAATTCGTTAGTTTTAGGATTTGGGTTTTGAAGTCTTCAGGAAATAAAGATATGGTTGGGATTGGTATTACTATGAGCATTCAAAGCCATTTGGATCACGTTGTATATGGGAAGCCATGCAACAATGAAGTAAAATTACGGATACATAAGTAGCTTAGAGTGGGAAGTAGACCAAGAGGCAACAGAGGAGAATATAAATATTAATTGAAAGGTAGATAGTACCCACTATTCACTTGAAGATTATATTCAACAATAACGTAAGTACAAGATCCCGATTCAATCAGCGGTAAAGTTAATGTGTTTACACAAGACGAAATATCCTTAGAAATATCAGTAGAGTACAAGTGTGATCATATATGATTAAGTTTTCGGAGGTTCAGTACATGTGGTTGAGAAATTTGTTTTGGACACGTTGTAGTGTCATAGAAACGTTCACAGGGGCCGATTTGTTCATTGTCACTATCAACCTATACATACTAGAGTTTACTGATGGAATACTAGTATTTTACAAGGTTTAGATTTTAGGTCTAAATGAAACCGGAGAGGTTATTTAATCCATCTAGACCAAATTGCATGAAACTAATTTTAAACCATAACTCTTAAAATTTATCTCTAGCTGTGAAGAATTAATAGCGTTATACGCACAGGTTCTACACGTTTTAGATTAGAAATTAGTAATTTTCAGTCCCACAAATTTCTAAATTTCAAAAACCACCAAGTTTTGATTGGATTTGAGTTCATCATTAACATTAGCATGGACAACTACTAGCAAAGACTAAAGTATATCCCATAATGTCTTGATTAAACTTGTAGTATCACGTCTTGGTTTCGAGAAAGGTATTCCCATCATTCCTCAGGAGTCCTGTTCTTTGGAAACCTGAATATTCGAGACCTGTAATCTGTACTTTGAACCGTGAACTCTGTATCAGCTTGTCGATTAAATATTTTTGATTTGTATTTCAAGTCGGTAGATGTGAAATTTAGCACTCTTCAGTTAAAATTTAAAATCTATAAAGATCGTTTTTATATATTTAGTATTAGGTAACGAGCGTTACTATTTGAGTCAGGTGACCAAAACTGGAATTCCTTTTAGCTTCTTATACTTATAACATATTAACCCAGACTTTGAACATTAACATGATGGTATATAATACAGTAGGTTAATCAAATTTTAAGGTTTTGAACCAAATACAATAATTCCAAATATGTTAGTACGCGTACATATATCGGGTTTCTGGAGTTATTTAAATTTTTTCTGAAATCCAATCGACAGTTTTGAAAGCTTTGGGCCACAATTCACAGACACGTAATTGTTTTGCGTGTTTTTTTTTTTTTTTTTTTTTTTTTTTTTGGCACTGAGCATTTCTTGATTAATATGTAAGGATTTTGGACTCTTGAGACTTTAGTTGCAAGTCATGCTGTGTAGATAATAAGCGTTAGAGATTTGGATTTTGTGTCTGAATTGATTCTCAAGAAATAATTACCAATTTGTTGAAATCTTGATAATTAATTCGTCACGTGGGATGGATAATTATGAGAAGGTGTTACCCTGTCTTATCACGTGAGGGAGGATTTCGCGTCTTATTTTCGCCACCTGCCAAATTGAACGTCGATCGGCTGGAAAGCGTGAAAAAACAAGGCCTGGAAAACAACAAGACAATAGACATCCAAGTACGAATGACCCGATGGTAGTGTAATTTTCCCCATCCAACTAACGAAAAGTTCAATCCGAACAACCAATAAAATGTCCCACCAAATCGAAGAAGAATTACTTGAATACGACGAACCAGAAGACGTTCAACAAGTCGTTGCCCCAGCCGACTCCACCGCCACTGAAGCTGAAGCTGGTGAAGGTGATGAAGCTAAGAAGGGTTCTTATGTCGGTATTCACTCTACTGGTTTCAAGGATTTTCTTTTGAAGCCTGAATTAGCTAGAGCCATTGTCGATTGTGGTTTCGAACATCCTTCTGAGGGTATGTCTATTATTTAAAGTCCTTCAAGACAAGGGGAAATGTTTTTAATTTTTTTTTTGGTTTGGAGAGGAGACCAAGAAGAATCTCCATTCATCAGCAGTCACAGCACCTACAACTTCAGCCTAAAACTAGCATATCAAACAAAAATGGAAGAGGTTCAACTTTCCCTTGAGCTTACATTGTCATGCTGTCGCTTTCCGTTTATCGTCATTGATCTTGATACATTTGATTTTTTTTTTTTGAATCTCTTTCATTGGCGATTCATTTGCCTTTGGCTTCCTGGGAGAGTAATTGAATTACATCTCTTTCAAGCTGGCTAAACTCTCGCCTTCATACATGCTAGTCTGCTCTACTGTTTTCAGGGGATAATTCAATACCCCACTTGTCTGTCAGCCAATCCTTGTTCTCTCCTCCACAATCTAAAAAGCATTTCTATCACCACTCTTTCTGCCAAAGGGCAGGACAAAAACTAACAAAATCAACTATAGTCCAACAGGTTTGTATTCCTCAATCCATCCACGGTACCGATGTTCTTTGTCAAGCCAAGTCCGGTCTTGGTAAGACTGCTGTTTTCGTTCTCTCCACTTTACAACAACTTGAACCAGTTGACGGTGAAATCTCCACCGTTGTTGTCTGTCACACTCGTGAATTAGCCTACCAAATCCGTAACGAATACCAACGTTTCTCCAAGTACATGCCAGAAGTCCGTACTGCTGTTTTCTACGGTGGTACCGATATCAAGAAGGATGCTGAATTGTTGAAGAACCCAGAAACCGCCCCACACATCGTTGTTTCCACTCCAGGTCGTTTGAAGGGTTTGGTAAGAGACAAGCTTATCAGATTGAACAACGTCAAGAACTTCGTCATTGACGAATGTGACAAGGTTTTGGAAACCATTGAAATGAGACGTGATGTCCAAGAAATCTTCCGTGCCACTCCTCACGAAAAGCAAGTCATGTTCTTCTCTGCTACTCTGTCCAAGGAAATCAGACCAATCTGTAAGAAGTTCTTGCAAAACCCATTGGAAATCTACGTTGACGATGAAGCCAAGTTGACCTTGCATGGTTTGCAACAATACTACATCAAGTTGGCTGAAAAGGAAAAGAACCGTAAGTTGGCCGACTTGTTAGATTCTTTGGAGTTCAACCAAGTCATCATCTTCGTCAAGTCCACTGCTCGTGCCGATCAATTGGACAAGATTTTGAACAGCTCCGGTTTCCCATCTATCTGTATCCACTCCGGTATTGCCCAAGAAGACCGTATTGCTCGTTACACTGCCTTCAAGGATTTCCAAAAGCGTATTTGTGTCACCACTGATGTTTTTGGTAGAGGTATCGATATCGAAAGAATCAACTTGGCCATCAACTACGATTTACCAAACGAAGCTGATCAATACTTGCACAGAGTTGGTAGAGCTGGTAGATTCGGTACTAAGGGTTTAGCTGTTTCTTTTGTTTCTTCTGAAGCTGATGAAAAGGTCTTGGCTGATATCCAATCCAGATTCGATGTCAAGGTTTCTGAATTCCCAGAAGAAGGTGTTGATCCTGCTACTTACATGAACGTCTAAGTTTGTCAACCCCAACTTAGTTTGGTTTCTTGTTTTTGGTTCTACAATTTGTTTCTTTGTTTATTATTGTTATTAGATATAATGTTATCGGTTTGAAAAGTTTATAATATTTGTATTATTTTAAATCATATCTACTTAATTTGTTTAATTCCCTAAAACTCTTTATCATGCAAGCTTATAAAGTTCCTAATAATCTTTCCAAACTAACCAACAATTCACCAGAAGATAGAGCTATAACGCCATAGTCTATGTAGATCGTTCAATTCATCATACTTCTCTCCTCTTTTTGTATGATTGATGTTTATTGATTCTAGCTGAAATGGCCTTGTTTCTGATGTTTTTTGCGATCATGATCACTAAGAAAAGTTCTTGTACATTATTTACAACTGAATCTTTTTGGAGAAGGTGTTTTTGATTCTGTTGCAACTAAAAGAGGTGGTGGAGTTAGAACAGGAACTGGAACAGGTAGCTGTAACAGTGGTTGTTGATATTTGATGTTTATGCATTCATTGGGAAAAGTTGGTGAAACAGAGCCCAAAGTGTTTGATTCGTTGTTTTGATTTTGATGTTTCTGTCTGAGATGGGATCGTAATTGAGGTAATTGTGAAAAGGAAGTGCTTTGACATAGCCCACATTTGTACCGTAGATTAGTATTATTATTATTCTTCTTCTTCTCCTTCTTTTTCTCCTTCTTCTTCTCCTTCTTCTTATTTGGAATTGGAACTGTAATAGTTTGGCTTGAAAGTATGATTGGTTGAGGTGATCCTGTGGAAGAAGTGACCTTTGGGAAGGCAGGGACTGGAGCTGGAATATTGTAGTTTGCGCTCAAGTTAACAATCTCAATAAGGCAATTAGTCGGCAGTGGACTGGTATTGGTGTGTTGGATAGTTGATATAGAGCAATCACCAGATATCACAGAAGTACTTGTAGTTAGACCTTGATCAAGGTATGTTCCTGTGGCAGTGAACGAAGAAACTGATGATACTGGGGATGGTGAAGGGGTACTGCTTGAATCGTTTTGGGCAATTTTATTTATAGGAGAGTTTGAAGTAAGTGAATACACCTGAGAGGATCCTTCGAAAATATCCAACTGTGCAATACTTGGTAGTTTTATCCTCTGTGCGTTTTCTCGTTTCCTCAGACTTTGATACATCTCTGTATTTGTGACATAGCCTTTCTGTGTCATTTGAGAATATAATGATTGGTGAATGATTGAATCAGAGAAAGCGTGAATTGGTAAGATGATATTTCCGTTGATCATGGGTATATTAGAGGACAGAATATATATTTGGTAAACAAATCTAGTTAATGACCTGTTTTTTCTAAAGAAGTACTTTGTGACTCTTTTTATAAAAAATACTTCAAGATCAAGTTTCAATGGTTTATAAATATTAATTAATTGGTTGAGCATTACTCCATGTATTAGAGTCTGTTGAAACTTGATGCCTGGCAAGATAGCAAGCTAGTCTACAGATGCAGGCTGCACAATGCATGACAAAGTGTCGGTGTTGGACGATATGTATAAAGACGCCGGGTAGTGTACAAGCGATATACATATGGGTCCTTGATCAACCTGGTTTTTAAACCGGTTTCACAATTCTTTGATTAATTGATTTGAGACTTGCTTACTGTAGTCTGTTAGTATAGTACCTACACCACCCTTTTCAATAATAAATAGAGATTCAAAGGGTTATTTAATTTATACTCTTGATTTTTATTCCACTAAAAACTCACAGGATATTTATCCAATAGTCAATTCTCTAATTTTGTACCACAATCACTCGAGTTCTACAATTCAATTTGCTCATGATAATTCAAGAACTTTAATTGATGGACCTGATCTTTACATCTCAATTCTGTATTAAACCGATAAAATTAGCAGAAATTTTGATCAAAGTCTACTAGCCCGCAGGGTCCAAAAGACAAGATAACTTGTTGAAACATGTAATTGGTCTGCTGAGAGTCGAGACCCCATAAGATCGATGAGGTTAACATCCCGTCACTAATTGAGCTTTGAAGACTTTGAGGCTTAACTGTCTGGCTCTTTTATCAAATGATTATTGAGTCCTAATACGGATTTAGGAGTTGGGATTCCGATTCCTTATACAATACTATAATAATGAGATGTTTTAGATGGTCCCTGGTGCCGTTTCGGACGATATTGAGGACCGTTGTTAACAACTTTTAAGATTACCAATATTTAGGTAATTTGTTACTTTCAACTTGAATGGTTGTGTGATTTTAGTAACGCTTTTATTTGACTGATATCGTATTATCTCTAGATTCTACTATTAACTTTGTTGTTATTATCCTTATGATCTTTTAATTCACAAACAGAATTATGAGTTTTGTTAAGTTGTTCTTGAATCTTGATCTGTCGGAAGTTTGCCTAATATCTTATCATTTACCAGTCATGTCATGGCAAAATCTGTATGTACTTTACATTCGCTGTCAGTACCTGTCGCTACTAAAAGTCCACAGCCAAGGTAAAATTTCCATAGATTTCCAAAACGTGCTCAAACCAATAAAACTGGGCAGTGTTCTTTCGGGACTTTTGAGAATAGTCGACGGACTCCACGGACTCCGGAGATTCAAACGCCATTTTCAATGGTACTTTTGACACCCAGAAGAACTTACAAAAATTAAATTCTAACAATACCAGGTTAAATTTTTCATTCACAATTCTAAATATCTAGATTTTCCCTTTTTGGTTTTGTATTTCTAAGAGAGTAAATACCACTCATATAGATATTTGTACCGTCAAAATGGTTCATATGACTCTTCTGATCTCATGTCGCTTGACTATACAGAAAACCCCGAAGCTGCAGAGCCAGGTATCCAAATTCCATGCATATGCATGAACAGCATTAGGGGTTAACAGTTCTATTCCCTTATCAAGGACTAATTTTAGATATAATTCTTTTAGAATTAACCTTTGTCTTGACTCTTTGTTTCTGAATACATTTATTTAGATACCTTTGTCTGACACCTAGAAAACTTTTGAAACTTGGGAAAATTATACTTGTGCTATTATTCATATATAGCTTTATTTTCTTCATATGTATAACGAATTCAAAAATCAAAATATGCCTTCTCTAACAAGCTCTTTAGCCTGCTCCGTAACATACCTGCGCATATTAAACAAAATTTTTCACATACTCGAAATGACATGCAAAAGGACGGACATTAAGTTGGCGTGTTGTTTGAGGCACATGATCTCATGTGTCAAGAGGGTCGAGAACTTGAGGGAGATGGTTTGAACATATCTCACGGACAAATAAGTTAGGTGACAGACGAAAACAGGAATTTAAGGCACGATTAAGGGTCCATTAAAGTACGTGGTGTGGAGAAGTAGGACTTTTTGTCAGTGCCTTATATTTGTATCGGAGTTTATTCTTAATATCCAATATAAGAAAGGCTATAATACATAGTTAGGAGGAAGAATAGGAAAGGTGTTGAACAAAACCACTTTAAAACATTTTGGAATTCTTTATAAATCCGGCTTTTGCCAATATTCAGGGATATAAGATATTAAATTAGAGGCAGAAAGTACTAGCTAAATGATCTCCAAAAATTAGGTATCACATAGTCGTATTTCTTGAGAATTATGCCTTCGGTTATTCTAATAATCAACGTGGTGAATGCTGAATTTGGTTTGAAGGTACAGTCTGGTGCTCGTAGAGGATGTTTTACGAATTTTGTTGAAATACTCGAGGAATCCAATCGAACTATTACCAGGATACAGAATTGCCACCTTTAAAAACCTGGGTTGAGGACTTTAAGCTACACAAATAGGAGTAGTTGGGTTGAGATTTTTGATTACGTGAGAGGAGAAGATAGATCGATCAAGAATCAGTAAATCGATACATTTTCAAGACAACAGTTAGATGGCTGAACCATTAATGAGGTAATCGAAGAAAGTTTAAAGCAGAGCTAGTATATCGTGATCTTGCAACCTGGAATGTGAATGTAAATTGCCTCGTTCTCTCTTAATGTTTTGTCCTCGGGACCTGTCTCTTCTATTATCATATCATACATAGACTGAGGTTGATTAATCTTGATCTCACTTATTGTTCATGATTGAAGATATAAACGGGATTAATCTACAAGAGATAAAATTCAGATCGAAGAATTTTTGTTGAATGATCTGTTCTCTTTGAATTAACCTTTTGCGAGCTCTTATAGAATTTTAAGTATACCTATAGTTTATTGTGAACGATTGAGATGTATAGAAACTAATTTGCTGAGAAGGCTGTGCACATTAATCCAAGGACAAGTTTTAAATACTAATTAATACATAGCTGTACTTCATTAAGGTCTCGACTCTCCACTATACTGTAATTTCTTTTTTTAGAAGTCCCCATCAGTGGAAAGCCGCTGCCTAAGCCTGCATGATATTTTATGAAAAACAGTACAGCTTGCATATGGTCTAAATGTTACGCCGCTTAACTGCTCACTGACTACTGACCAGTGACCAGTGACCAGTGACAGAAAAACCAAATATCCAAGTCAAAAGTTGTAAATTGGTTGGTTTTTATTAAACAACTAAGATCAAATGATGTGGATGACGTAATCACAGTTGTTTATTTGTGTTTTGATAGAGGTGACTTATCAGTCAGTACCTTTGATCAGAATTGATCGACTGAGTTTGATATTCAATAATGTATCTGTTATAACACCACGAGTTCCTGTTTGATCTTATGTAGTTCACTCGTGATTGATTGAACTGTTGGGATTGACTTGGGGTCAGTGTCTAATGAGAGTAAGATTTTAATATCTGGTTTTCAGCGTAAAGACCAGGAAAATAGGGGGTCTATTTTCCTGGTTAGTTCATTGTTATGTTCTATACATCTATGAAAATATTTTCCTCCTCTGGGAATTTTTACCCAACGTTCAAGCTCTCAGCCAATCATGTGAAAGATATTGCTTGTGTTGACTTTGACCAGTAAAAAATGGCAGTAGCCATATTAATATTTTTTGACCAATTTAAGGCGAGTTAATGCATGTAGGACAGATTTATGAACATAAACATGCCGATTTTCTGCATGTTTTTGACCTTTGACTCAACACCCAGAATTTTCAACACCCCACACTTACAGATCCGGAGATATTTTTTACGCTGTATCAAAAATTTTGTAAACCCGGAAAGCGTATCTATATGTAGCTCCAGGGTTTTTACTGCATATGTACATTTAGGTGAACCCTTAGATAAATTGCAATTTTTGACGAACGATAGATAGATTCTAGTTTTACTTGTAACTGATTAAATAATTGTCTTCAATTCCAAATATGTTAAAAAACTTTATTTTATCATCGTATTGGACTGCCCATACGAAACAGTTAGATGAATTGATTGTTTGTAAACAGGCTAAAAAAAATTATTTATTATAGGATGTGTACAAGTTCACGTAGATTTCAGTATGAGTCTCAGGTCTGGAGTAGGTAGAGGAGACATTATAAGTCTACTCTTGTTGACTTTAACCAAATAAGTCTGTTTTATTAAAGCTATCTAATCTATATCGAGTTGTGGCGAATATTTTTAGTTCAGCGGATCTGCGATGCGTAGTCTTCTAGCTGAGCCGGGTAACGGGTCTAGCATAGTCACATGCTAATGACAGAATGCCTGCTAAGTTGGCGACTAGATGTCATACTTATAACAGGATGCTTTTTAATATACAAGCTAGACTACAAATTTCTGATGTAAATATTTATGAACTTTTAGGATCTAGATCTGTTTCAATAATAGTATCGATGTGAATTCAATTAATTTATTAATAATTTTATATACATATTCGTACATATGAGTTTTCGCTAGTTTTATATATAAATTTGTATAAATCAATATTCATACGTACGGGTCAACTATGGCCGCCACCTAGAAGTTGATCTAAACTTAGCCTAGCTTATAATAAAGCTCTCGATCCGTAGATTGGAAAAAAAAAAATCAAGATTCATGAATAATATCTCCATGGTATCATTAATTTGATCTAACTTCTAAGGCGGCCTATATCTTTAATGAGATCGGTATTAGGTAGGAGTTACTTTTTCAAATTTCTGTAGTCTATAACTAGCTGGCTTAAGCTGTTAACCCACGTAAGACTTAGAGAATATGCCTGTTTGTCATAAAGATACAAATATGTATGTTTAAGCTTCTAAAAAGAAGAAATCCCAGACCAAGGGTGTTGTTATTAGAGCAATATAAGTGGTGATCGTAATGCTATTGAAGTATATGCTAATTAGTATTTGAAAGATTGATGTGTACAGCCTTGAATGCTGATTATTTAGCAATAAATTAACTGTACTTTAAAAAATTCTATAGGAGTTCGTAAACGGTTAATTCATAGAGAACAAAGAGTAAGAATCCAACAAATATATATAGCAGTTCTTCAATCTTAATTTTATCTCATGTACATGAATCCCGTGTATATCTTCAATCAATCAGTGTGATCAAGATTGTACTTATCGACAATAAACGTCAGTCTATGTAAGATATGATAATAGAAGAGACAGGTTCTGAAGACAAAACATTAAGAGAGAACATAGCCCAAAATGATCTTTTTTTCTATCTCGAATTTGTTCTAATTCATTCAACCATGGTTCATAAGCAATCAGGAATAATTCCGTAATCCGATACCAAACCCCACACCAATACAAACGATCAACACTATCGAATAAGCACATCCAATAATTAAACTGATCCGTTTGATATTTCTCCCCACCACTTCAACAGGGGTATCTGAAGTGGACTTCTCGTTAACTTGTTTAAGGTTACCACGACGGCTTCTTATTATTATGAATTCGTCCAATAGACCAAAACCTAACATGAAGAACAAAGGAGGTAGAAGAAATCCCATACTGATGATCAATAGTATTATGAATCGTGTAAGATCGTGATTCTGTCTGGTTTGTTGTGAAATTAATGGTTCAGAGTTTGATCTGGATTCAATAATCTTCTCCATTAAAGCGGAATCTAATATCACAGACGGATCAAATATTTGAGAAGCTTTCGGGATATAATCATAATCTGTCATAGCGATGTTTGCATCCTCTTCATCTATTGTCTCTCTAGTAGTGTTAGCTATCCTCTTACTATGCTGTTGTTGCGAATGGTTTGATTCTGAATGTTGGTCATGTTGTGGTGGTTGTTGGTAATGGAACTTGGAGGCAAGATGCAACGCTTTATATTCTTCCGATGTCAGTGGTCTTTCGGAAGATCCATAATTATCAAATAATCCACTGGAATCACGAATACCCTGTGGAAATGCTGGACTTAGTGGTGTTTCAACAATAGAGGGAGCCATACTGACAACAGGGACCGTGTCGTGTTTAATCAACTGAGGACGATGGATGATACTTGAGCTTTTATGAAGCACTTTGGTTATGTGTGATTGGGACAGAAGTTCACGATTTGAATGTTTCTTTCTTGTCTCTTCAAAGTTTATGAAAGATTCATGGATTGACTGAGAGTCGTTGATGCTGTGTTTAGTATGGGAGGAGGAGGATGAAGACATGGTGTTATTTGAAGGAATTCTGACATCTCGTAGTACGACATTTGGATCTTTGAATTGTCCTTCCAATGAATCCAACTTTTCTGTTTGGAAGTACTTCACAGCTTTCAACTCTGGGACTGGAGGCGGGCCAAAAGAAGGAACATGTGCCATTGGTGGTGACATGGAGCCCTTACCGATATTTGGCAATGATGATGAAGATGATGCATGATGGTTTGGGTCTGGATTTAGCTGCTTATTTATTTGGGGTATTTCTGGTGTGGATTGAACAACAGAGTCTGAGGATTTCGCAACATTGACCAATCTTGGTTTGAAATCAGATGTCATTCTTCTGGCCTCCAAGTTAGAGTACTTGGAAGATGCTAAGGAGCCCCTCACGGCAAGTTGAGAATCTGAAACAACAACATCTTCTTGTGCAGCAGCAAACGAATCATCACTTAACTCACTGCTCAGATCCAGATATTGACTTAAACTTTTAGAAGAACGATCCGAGTGCCTCTTAGAATCGTCACCATCCTCAATTCTACTTTTTCTTCTATTATCTTGATATAAGATACTGTTGCTTGATTTGTTCTGATCCAACTCAGCAAGAATATTTGGGTTCAGTTGACTGATTCCCGTGACGTCTCTACTGGAGTCCCCAGATTCATCGATAATGTCTTCATAGACGGTGAAGGGACGATCTTCACCATCTTCATCAATAAAAGATTCCCTGAAGTAAGATCTTCTTGATACCAATGGAATGTTTTTTCCTTGAGAGGAGCTTGACGAAGTTGATAAAGATTTTATGGCACGTGAATCGTTTGACGAGGATGCATTCTGTCTGGATTGGTTGCCTGAATTAGAGGAGTTGTTCGTGCTGTTGAAGAGAACAGATTTGTTCAATTGATTCATAAGAAACGACTCTTCTGAGTCCGTTGAGATTACATGCTCTCTTGCTGATCTATTTGCCATTGTTCTTATAAGATCACTGTGGAAAGTCTTTGCTTGGATTGAAATGTAGTGCAATGGCAATAAAATGTAAAAGATATGTCAAAGGTCTGTGCACAGGGGTCAAAACAAAACAAAGGAGAGAAAAAGAAAGACTGTAGTTAGTTGGTTGGATGTAAACGATCTCCTTGTTTGTATCACTGTGATAGACTATGGACAGTGATAAATCCGGACTCGTGATTATTTAATTATGTTGGCAATCCAATAAAAAAACAAAAAGCTTGTACATTCACAGCTTACCTTCAAAAGTCTGTGATCTTTTTGAATCTCTCTCTGAGTATTTTTGTGCGAATTGTTTGTTTATAATTTCCAAAAAATTGGGCGTGAATCTGCATTTTGTTGTCTAGGTAACAAGAGAACTAAGGCGACAATTTCCTAATTAGGATAATTAATTACAAAAAGTGATTATGATGTCCTAATTATAAGCAAATTCCATATAGATCGTGTTCCCTCAGGTAGTAATGTACAAGAATTTACACTAGGCGAGTACCATTTATGTACGTAATTTAAATAAAAGGCTCCAATCTTTAGGGTCTTATAAATAAACACAGTTTGAATCCAAATTTTAACGATTAATTGCTTCACAAGGTACAATTTTTCTTTATACAGTTCCTGTAA
Organism: Waltiozyma chaumierensis; assembly: GCA_030566875.1. NCBI lineage: Eukaryota > Fungi > Ascomycota > Saccharomycetes > Phaffomycetales > Wickerhamomycetaceae > Waltiozyma > Waltiozyma chaumierensis. The sequence continues at coordinate 30,493 of JAKUBK010000050.1, read as the reverse complement.
TTCATTAGTTGTCTTGACGCGTCGTATGAATTACTAAAATAGCTCCTAACTAGGGCCAGCAAACTGTCGAAGATTCGACATACATGGGTCACAGCGCCTATATATATATATAATTTATCAAGTTGAAATATCGTAATTTGTTGGTATATTCAAGGGGGGGTTTTTTTATACAATATATGAATTCCCATGCCAGATCAGTGTGTTCATTGTCAAAAGGTACCACTGAATTGGGCTTGGATGTGCATCTTCACTCTCCTAGGATCATCTTAGCTGGAAATAAATTTAAAATTCCACAAAAAGGTCGCTGTTGCTTGTAAATTGTGTGTCAAGATATCCACACACATCGTATACGTGTGATGTCACATGTGTTACTATTATCTTCAAGAATATAATATAATTTTAGAACCTCTTGCCAAAATAGGTTTAATTCAAAACCGTATACAGTACTGTACACCTATGTACACCTATGTAGTGCTGAATCCTGATCCAGTTTCAACCTTCAACGTTATCTAAACTGTCTGTCAATCAGCTATCGTTTTTTTAAGGTAAGACTTGCATGTATAGAAATTAGGACCAGCAATCACATCGTCCGCAGTCAATTAAAATATTTATGCAAGCCCCTATTACGTCCACAGATCTGTCAGAACTTAGCGGTTGAATAGGAATATCTGGGGGAGGGAATTAATAATTATATACAAAAATGTAATTGCCGACTTTGCCACAGTACTGCCTGGGGCGTCAATTTCATGACCCATAAAGTTCTTTCAAAAATATTATTAAGAAACAATAGTTCTTAGTGAAAGTATACCTTCAGCAATCTTGATTCGTCGGTTAATATTGTTATCGACTGTTATTCTTGAGATAATTAGCAAAGCCTTAAACTAAAAAAAAAAAAAAAAAAAACAAAAAGCACTAATTCTCTGCTAAGCCGTTGACTTATCATCTACTCAAAATTCGCGCGTAGTTCCAGAATTATTATAATTATCAAGCAGTTTCCTTCAACTTCCTGTTTTATTATTAGGAGATTTAAACACTGTTTTCACCTCCTTTTATCATTCGGCTGTTCTTCACTTCCATATATTCAGTAGCAAGACTCAACTAAACTCCTCTACGTGTATTACAAATATTCAACCTGCTTCATCTTGGACTATTCAACCACAAGATCCTCAGAGAAAGTCACCACCAGCCACAACAACTTATTACCCTATTAAAAACCACCATGGGTAACGTACCAACAAAAGAAGACCGTTCAGGCTCCACAACGAGAAACGCCACAACCAGGGATAGACGAGCAAGTTCCATTGGTTCTGCATTTTCTTCAAGATTAAGATCAGGCTCTAAAACTCTGCACAATCATGCTGATGCCATTATTGATGCCACTATCAAATCCAACAAAGATCGTGAAGTATTCAAAACTTTACATGCTAAGGGACTTATTGTCAAGTTCGATCAGAATGTTGATGGTGGGTATTTGGCGCCTTATGGTACTTACAATCTACATTTGGATTACAAGGTCAGTGTTGTGAAGGAGCTAATTATTGAGAGAAAGTTATCTCCTTTCTTCACTCCTTTGGAAGAGTATAAGGAAGGATGGACAGATGAAGAACTATTAAAACTGATTGACTCCTTATCTTTACATGCTAAGTTTGAAGATAACGAGGATGATGAAGATCTGAATTATGATGTTGATGCAGTTGTTGAATCTTCACTTTCAAAGAAGGAACTAAGGAGACACTTATCCAAAAAGTTCAATAAGGAACTTAAGCTGAAGAAGATGAAATGGCAAATGGAAGAGAACGCAAGATTCAAAACAGAATTGCATTCGAAACAGATTTTCTCCAAAGATTTCAAATTGTTTCTTTACAGAAACAGTCTTGAGTGTCCAATCTGTTTCCTCTATTATCCTAAATGGCTCAATTACACAAGATGTTGCAACCAAGCCATTTGCACTGAATGTTTTGTCCAAATCAAGAGACTTGATCCACATTTCCCACATGATGAAGAAGGCAACGAGTCTAATGATGTAGATGATGCCAAGAAAGACCCAAATTTATTAACTTCTGAGCCAGCTACTTGTCCATACTGTGCAATTCCACATTTCGGTGTTACTTATCAGGCGCCTACGGAGTTTAGAGTAGGTATCGGTGGTATTGCACCTGCTAAGTTTGTCAATAATGCAAACCAGCCATTGATAAACAATGATGTTACCTCACCTACTAGAAGAAGAAATCATAACTCTATATCAGAGCATGAGGTAGTGGACTTTACAACCTCGTCATCTTCTCCCCTGGACTTCCAAGATAGCTACTTCAAACAAGAGAGACGCCACCGTAACTCATCTATATCCACGAACGGTTCCAGTTCTACACCAGTGAAGAGACGTGGTTCAGTTCCAGTCAATCATCCTCAAGTGATTTCCACAGATCAAATTAGACCAGATTGGGAAACCAAGTTACAAAACGCTCGTGCCAAATTAGCCAAAAGAGCAGCTGCAGCCAATATCATTCATGCCTCAAACTTAATCCTACCAGATACTGAAGAGGAGATTGAACGTCGTATGATTGAAGAAGCTATGAGACTGAGTTTATTGGACCATGAGTCTCAAATGAGATCAAACACACCGCCAAGTAAGTCGGTAACTAATACAACACTGGCCGTTACAGGTGAACTGAGTCAGACTACTTGATTATTTATAGCTGAAATTGAATGTTATTTCTATATTTTAATAAAAAGATGTGATTTGAAATGTATCATGATAACTTGGATCAGCTAACAATTAATATTATCAAAAATCTTCCATGAATCTTCAGGATAATTTAGCTTCATTCAACTAGACATAGCTCTTCTTCTGAGTATAAATCAAATAAATAGACGTCAATATTATCAATAAGATCAACTAAATGGTATTACTACATATAACGATGATTATTCCTTCCACGTGAACCCATAATCCCTGTAGTCCAATCTTAGACCAGCTTGAACACTATCATGAACCCAATCCTCTTTGATAAACATTGCCCATCTAGTGGCACTATGGTCGGTATCGTTGGAGTTAATGAAATAATCATGATAGAAAGTTTCCAGCTGACTTAAATCTTCAGAATTGGAATTCAAATAAGAATCAGATATCACGATGATTGAGGCAAGAGATACATCTGTTGAAATCTGTCCTCCTTGGGATCTTATCTTGATCGGTAATGAAATATCATTTGTGTTCTGAGATGATGAGGGTTGACCAGAGTAAATCAAGAAGATCAAACCTCCAAACAAATTGAAATGATTCCATAGTTCCTTCACGAGAGAATCATTGTTTAAATCTTCGTTGTCAAGTTGGAATTCAGACAACATGTTTTCGAATTTGGAGCAATCATTAGGATAATCACCCATATAACCAATAATTCGAACATCATTGTTTTGCACTTTTGTCAATAAAATTTCAGAACAGAATCTCAAAAGAAGATGTCTCTCTTCCAAATGGACCACCTGTCCAATCTGTAAAGATTCCCAAATAAAACACGATCTAAAGATATCCAATCCTTTCTTAAAATACTCTTGACACAACAAAACGTTGATATCAGAAACAACACGTAATGATTTCATACCCATCGCAGACTCATCATAACACTCCAAAGATTTGATCACGAACCCACCGTTAGTCTGAATCACTTTAGTGATTTCTTCAACAGAGATTTTCTCCTTCTCCCAGATAGAATCGGATAGTACGATGAAGGTTAAACCCTTAAAAATATCAGACTTTATAGAACCAAAGACATCCCATCTTATCTCATCCTTAGTATCCCGTTCCTTTCTCGTTCTCTTCAGTTTGTTCTGTTTCCGTAATAAACTGAAACTAGAATCCTGTTCAAAAGTAGCATGAGCATCCTTCAATTCTTGATACCCATCCAGATCACAAGCTGTTCTCCAATCTTTATCTTCACGAATACATCTAGAATACGCATTGAACAGAGTTGTGCTGGTTTTATAGTTTTTCGAATAAACCTCTCTATCAATGGACCTGGCTCTGACCTCGATCACGAACGAATCATCGGGATGGATCCATTGTTGTGGTTTACCATGCTCACCGAAATCGAGCAGGGTTAATGGTGGAGGAGAGGTTTCAAAATCATTCCATTTCCCCTCAGTCAAACGAGTGATTTGATTGTAATCTGATTGAGAAAACCCATTAGCAACACGACAAAAACTATAGAACTGGCAATTCTTAACCTGTGTAGTAGTAGTGTCTTGTTCGTTTTCAGTCTTAACACGTAAGCCACAATAAAACATTGATTTCTTTGAGATTTCTCTCCCAATGACCAATAGATCCACATTCTCACCAAAGTCTGAGAGATACTCAGGTTTGATCTTAATCCAATGATCGTTCCGTGCATTGACTTGATATTTCGATTGACACTTCTTCAAGATCAACCCCTCTGAACCACGAGAGAGAACCTTCTTCAAACTGTTCTTGATTTCCTCTTCGGTTGTGGCAGTGATATGCTTGATCTTTTCGATACGATTCGTGGTGTTTTGTAGAATGGAATGAAGGATCCTCTTACGATTCGATAGGGCGGTGTTGGTCAAGGAATTGCCATTAAGGTACACGATATCAAAGACAATGAACAGAGGGTGTGGATTGTTGGAGTTCTCTGAAGGTGAGGCAGATAGCTGTTGTAACGCTGCACCTTTCACTATACCGAAAGGTAAGATTGTGTTGGAGTTTGGGTTGTAAGCGACAACTTCACCGTCAAGAATACAGTTCTTAACACGATCACTGTTGAAATTTATGTATGGAGAAAGACAGCCTTCTTGTCTGTTCCTGCCGTAGAGATAGGTATAGTCTGTGCCCTTTCTTGAGTAGTACTTGATCTCATTTCCAAAATCAGAGTAGTGGATCTGTATTCTTTCGCCATCCATCTTTTCCTCTATGATGAACTCTTGATTTCTAAAGCAATTGGAGATGATTCTGCCGTAGTTCGAACTAATCTTCTTTGATAACTGGGGCGCAAATGCAGATCCAACTTTAATGTCCAATTCACATGTACTTAGCCTCACTTCTGGATCCCTCAAAGTGTCACACCAAGTCTTCAAATCAGAAACAACGTTTAAATACCTCACACCGTCAGGATGCCATGTTCTTAGCAAGTCCATTTCCATCCATCCAACAATATTCACTTTCAGCAGAATATCAAAGAAATACTTCAACTCGCGATGACCCATGACACTGATCATTCTTTTGATGGTCAAACTCTGCTTCAATTTATCCCCTTCGTTAGAATGCAACTCATCAAGAACGACATTCAGATCGTCAATAGTGATCCCACTACCTTGTACAACATCATTCTTTCTCTCAGAGATAACTCTAACACAGACATCACTGAATTTCCCACTGGAAGCTCGATTCTGATGGAATTTATCATGTGAGTTCTCAAATCGTTTCCATTTCATAATCTCTTGATATACGTCACTTCCCTTGCCTATCTGTAACACTTTCAAGACAATCATACCCAGTTTGGATTCCTTCAACCCAAACACCCTGGATTTGTCACGGTGAGGCAATAAGAGGCGGAATAAGGGGTATATATCATCTGATCCAAGAACTTGACGCCATTCTTTGAGAAAGAGTTGAATAAGATGTAATTTCCGATCACGAATTGATGAAGAACCATATATGTCTCTTTTGATGTTTGATAACGGATCAAGAAGATTTGAAACTAGGTATTGGAATGTTGGTGAGACTGGAACTGTTGTCGAAGTGTCAATTTGTGGAGAGAGATCCTGTTCGTTGCCATTGATTGGTGGTGCTAATTCTTTGGAGTCAGACATTATAAAACTAACCAAAAAAAAAAAATAACAATGCTCTGACTGAGCAAAAAAAAGGACTGTTTACAATGAATATGATTGTTTTTATTCGGTCTAAGCTAAGCAGCTACATCTCATACAAATTACAAGCTTATCTACTGAATACCTCATCAGTACTTGACAGCTCCAGATTGTTTACTTTTCAAATTGATCATGTGCGTGACATCCCTAATCCGCTAGAGCACTTAGCTAGTATCGATTAAGTCAGCTGAGAGAAGGTTATTATCATTACTTGGAACGTTGTACAGTGATATTTATAGTTACAGTCTTAATAAACCAATTCCATGAGCAAAAAAACACACACTTTCATATATATATATATATGTATAAATCCCGAATCCTGATTCATAAGTCTAACCAATACTATCAGCAATATCTACTATGTTTTTCAAGGGCGAATGATAGGATAGGATTATATTAATCATAACAGGTCACTGCACATATACTGGCTATCTATTCCAAATGATTTGGATTCAAACATGCTGTATTCTAAGTCAATACTATACTGGAGAATCATTGTCTCTCTTCCTGGGGATTCAGTCCTTTTAATTGATGTTATCTGTAGAGGCTTGTACACACTAACCCGGCCTTTTCTTTAAACGATCCGATCTCAGAAACTCGTGGGGTTCCGCGCTTATTCCCCGCTTGGGCAACTCTGTCCGTACATGAGCCCGGATGCCACCGCCTTTAGAGTATAATATATAATTGATTTGACCAGGTTGGAACTTGGATGTCCGTGGAGGCTCCGGGTTAAATTTGGGAGGAAACCGGGAAGAAGAATCCCAAAAAAAAAAATATAATAATATTCAAGATTTTATGGGAAAGGCAAAGTAAAATCACACATGAACAACACGAGTTTAAGAATCTCTCTGTATATATATTCCAATCTCACTACACAACACGATGCTTAGATTCAACAACCGTCAAGCATTAGCCAGATCCTCCCAATTCATCAGAACCTTAGCTACTGAAGCTACCAAGAAGCACGATGTTGTTATCATTGGTGGTGGTCCAGGTGGTTACGTTGCCGCCATCAAGGCTGCTCAATTAGGTTTAAACACCGCCTGTATTGAAAAGAGAGGTACCTTAGGTGGTACCTGTTTGAACGTTGGTTGTATTCCATCCAAGGCTTTATTGAACAACTCTCATTTATACCACCAAATCCAACATGATTCCGCTAAGAGAGGTATTGAAGTCTCCGACGTTAAGTTAAACGTTGCCAACTTCCAAAAGGCCAAGGACACCGCTGTCAAGCAATTAACCTCTGGTATTGAAATGCTTTTCAAGAAGAACGGTGTTACTTACTACAAGGGTAACGGTTCTTTCATTGATGAACACCAAATCAAGGTTGAAGCCATTGAAGGTGGCGAAGATGCCATCTTACACGCTGACAACGTTATCATTGCCACTGGTTCTGAAGTCACTCCATTCCCAGGTATCACCATTGATGAAGAACGTATTGTTTCCTCCACTGGTGCTTTAGCCCTTAAGGAAATCCCAAAGAAGATGACCATCATTGGTGGTGGTATCATTGGTTTGGAAATGGGTTCTGTTTACTCCAGATTAGGTTCCGAAGTCACCATTGTTGAATTCCAAAAGGCCATCGGTGCCTCCATGGACGGTGAAGTCGCCAAGGCCACTCAAAAGTTCTTGCAAAAGCAAGGCTTCAAGTTCAAGTTAGGTACTAAGGTTGTCTCTGGTGAAAGAACCGGTGAAACCGTTAAGATTGAAGTTGAAAACGTTGACTCCGGTGCTAAGGAAACCTTAGAATCCGACGTCTTGTTAGTCGCCATCGGTAGAAGACCATACATTGGTGGCTTGAACGCCGAAGCTATTGACTTGGAAGTTGACAAGAGAGGCCGTTTAGTCATTGACTCTGAATACAGATCCAAGCACCCACACATCCGTGTCATTGGTGATGCCACTTTTGGTCCTATGCTAGCTCACAAGGCCGAAGAAGAAGGTATTGCTGCTGCCGAATACATCAAGAACGGCCATGGCCATGTTAACTACGGTAACATTCCATCTGTCATGTACTCTCACCCAGAAGTCGCCTGGGTTGGTCAAACCGAAGAACAATTAAAGGAAGCCGGTATTGCTTACAAGGTTGGTAAGTTCCCATTCATGGCCAACTCTCGTGCTAAGACCAACAATGACTCCGAAGGGTTCGTTAAGTTCTTAGCTGATGCCGAAACTCAAAGAGTCTTAGGTGTCCACATCATTGGTCCAAACGCTGGTGAAATGATTGGTGAAGCCGGTTTAGCTTTAGAATACGGTGCTTCTACTGAAGATATTGCTAGAGTTTGTCATGCTCACCCAACCTTATCTGAAGCCTTCAAGGAAGCTGCTTTAGGTACCTTCGGTAAGACTATCAACTTCTAAGTTTGATTAGTGCTGTTACTGCTAGAGGTAACTTATTTCTCCATTCTATAATATTAATGATTTTATGTATACAACAATAAATATAAAAAAATACAGCTATATATAACGTTTATACTACAAAATTAGCTATTTTATTTTATCGCATCCGAGATTTTTAATGTATAATCAGGCCGATTATATAATCAGCTGGGCTGTAGGCTATGTTTATAATCACGTGCCTATTTCCGCCTAATAATAAAATATTGTGTTTCACCGTATGGTTAGGATCAGCATTGCGTCCTTAATTTCTCAAAGTTATCACTTATAGAGGAGTCTATTTCAATCAGGTTAATTTAGGAGATAGGAGAAGGTTAATCCATAGTACTATAGTATGTATGGAGTTTCGTGACCGATAATGTAATCAAAACATCTCAAAACCTTCGAGTATGACTAAGTCTCTATGAAGAATACATCTCATACTTGTCGTATTGAAAAGAAATTCGATCTATAAAATCAAAACAATATCTGGTTTTGGACTTGCCTTCTATGATTTATATTCAATGTACTATGGGGAATATATATGATTTAACCATATATAACTGAATTGACCACGAATAATATATTAAACGCAATGAGCATATCATACAACACCCAAACAATCTATGAAATCTAATTGCATGGAATCTACCCAAACAGATACTACAATCAGGGACTTTATCTCCAACTTGGAAATAACAACCATCACACCAAACCATTTCCAATACAAGTCAACACCAAGAAGAGACAAATCACAAGATGAACAACAGTGTTCAAAGCCATTTTCACCGTGTGGATTCAAAACTGAGACAAATATATACGCATGTAATGATTTATCTTTCCTTTGTTCAACTAAATTAGATTTGAATCCTTTGACCAATCATAGACTTAATGAAGGGTCCTTGTTTGGTATTCCTGTTGTTGATAAAAAACGTTGTGCTGTTTTGAATAAGTTGATGGGTATGAAGGATTTGGGTCAGTTAAGGTTTACTAATGGGTATACACGGCGGCTATCCTTAGTTAATGTGAAGAAAATATGCTTCACTGTTTCAGATGATACAGATGATGCTAATTTGATGAAGAATAAGGAGATTATTTATGATTTGATCAAACCTATCTTAACACTTTCTCCACACCCAAACCTTTCCCATGTCTTTCTCCAACCAAACTCTACTTTTGCAACTCATGATCTTATCATAATCAGTGAAACACTCCCATGCTTAATTTCCCATTTTCTTCAGAGTCAAAGATTGAAAAAGATTGAGAACCCTACTGTATCCCATGAGCGGTTAATGACCATAAAGAGTACTCGTCAAATTATCTCTCAAGTTGCCCAAGCTATGTCGTATTTACATTATCATGAAATGCATGTGATGAGTGATGATATTACTAGATTGTCTGATGTTGTATCCATTTGCAACTCGGGCCATTATTACAGTGATGATGTCGATATTAGGAACAAAAAGGGGGATATTTGAACATTTTAGTGCTAATAACGAAGATGGTGATACTATTCCTTATATTCTGGCAAAAGTTATGTTATCCAAGTATAAACTAAATTCACAGATATCTATAGATGTAAACATCTAATTAATATGTTCTAAGATATATCATTTAATATACAAAATAATAGTTAAATACACATGTATGAACTCCCATATACAATAAAGTAGTAGAAGCAACAGGATCCAGAGCCATTTAGAAAATCTCATCTCTAACAACACAAGCCTTCTCTCCAGTCGTCTCTTCATAACAAACCATCAAACTACCTACAATTTCGCCATCATTGTTGTCCTTGTAGAAATAATAATCCTTAACGACCAATCTTTCTCCATCAGGGCCTCTTCTTTGAATAGACTGGATATCAAAATCGAATAACAACCCTGCGGAAGAGAGTCTTGAAGGGATTTCTGTTTCTGTTAGGTACCATCTGTTAGATAGTTCATACTTGTCTCCTTCTTCTTGATCGTCTACATTGTTGATTGTGGAGCTGATCGGTTTGGAAGCAGAGCCAATAGTGGATGGAACAGGTGGTGCTGATGATGAAGGTGGTGGAGGTGGAGGAGCTTTACTTTTGTTCGTCTTAGTAACAGGTTCTTGTTCTTCTCCATGTGCATGCTCTTGATGAAGTTGTTTGTGTGCTACTGGTGGTAATGGTGGTGGAGCCAGGTGAGGCAATCTTGGTAATTGGGAATCTTGATGTTGAATGTTTTCATTGAATGATAATGTTGGTGGAGGAGCTGGCACTGGCACTGGAGGAAGAGGTGGTAGTGGCGGTGGTGGTGGGAGGGATCTTGATGGTACTGGTGGCACATTTGTTGAAGGAACAGCTGGGACAGGTGGTGCTGGCAGAGTAGAAGGAATGGCTGGTGGATGGTTTGTATCAGTTGCGATATTGTTGGAATCATCGTCCGATTCGTAACCAGTTGTGTTGGAATCGCTTAACACATTAAGTGGCTGTGTCGTGGCTTGGTGCTTGGTTTCAATGGAAGTTCGATTGTCCTTCATTTGTTGTTGGGATAATTCTCTCTTTTCTCTGATCAACTCTTGTTCTCTGTAATCAGCCGTCGTTGGGCCTTCGGAGAATTCGTCCAGTTCTGAATGTTCCAACTCGTTATCACCTTCAAAGGCTGATAGTTCAGATAAAACTGGTTTCATGCCTCTGTCGGCTAAATGAATTCCGGATAAGCTGTGCTGGACTTGTTCCTCCACATTTGCTTCATCTTCTTGTTGTTCCATCTGTTCTTCTTCATCTTCTTCTTCTTCTTCTTGGGTGTGGCCCCTAGTTAATTCTCTAGGCAACTCAACAGGCTTACCGCCAGGCAAAACAGGGAACATAGGAACAGGAGCTGCTCTTGGAACGGCTTGTTCTTCGTTTCCTGCTCCAGCAGCAGCAGCAGTGTCCTTCTTCTTTGGCTTAGTCTTTGTCTTTGTCTGAGTAACTGGCGTAGGAACACTGCCAAATGGATTGAATCCACCAAAGCCCATAGCCATACCTCCAGCGCCTGATAACTTGGCCATACGGGCAGCAAGAGCAGCACGACGTTGTTCTTCTTCGTCTTCAGAGTCCTCTTCTTCTTCTTCGTCGTCGTCGTCCTTCTCACCTTGTTCTTCTTCTACGCCTTGTTCTTCTTCTGTTTCTTCCTCCTCTTGGCCTTCTGGTAAAGTTTGTTCTCGATCTTGTTTCTGGCCCTTTTCAGCATCTTCGTTAGCTCCAGAGATAGACGAATCAATAGCAGTGGACTTATGGTGAAGAAGATGAGGATGAGGAGGATGCGGAATGATATGGTGATGCTCCGAGCCACTATGATGGCTCTTGATCGATTCAACAACAGACTTGATTGGATGGATGGAATGACCTGTGGAGTTTCTACTTAATTCTGTAACTTGCGCAGAAGAAGGAGAAGCTGAGTTCTCAGGTTCAAATGGCTGTTCTTGTTCAGCAACAACATCTTCTGCTTCTTCTTCTCCCACTTCATCAGATTGAGCAGTTTCAGAACCAGGAACAACAGGCACAGGCACAGACTCTGTCTCAGCTTGAGTAATGGACATTCTTTTCTTCGCCTTCTTAGCTTCTTCTTTCTTCCTAGCTCTTTCTGCTTCCTCGGCTTGTTGTTTCTGCAAGAGGGCAATTCTCTCCTTTAAACTCATTCTTGGACCTTCGTCTTCTTGCTCGTCCCCTTCACTAAACGTGGTGCTTCTTCTGACTGGTTCTTCTTCTCTGACAATGCCTTTCTTAGCCTCGTCTGTGTTGAAAGTCGAAGTACGGCTATTAGATCCCAATTTTGGTGGAACATATGAAGAGTGATGGAAAGCCGCAGTCTTAGTTGTATCGTTAGACTTCGCAACGTTGGACTTTAAAGAAGGAGGGATGTATGATGAACCAAGACCTTTGTATGAGGGATTGGTTGTTTGTTTGGAGTTTAAAGGTTGGGAGGTTGGTAATGGGACTCCAGAGATACCGGAAGAACTGTTGAAGGATAGCACTTTTGAGGATAGTTTGTTGATTGTTGGGGATGTTGGAGTGGACTCTTGGTTAGAGGTGGTAGAAGTGGTAGAAGTGGTAGTTGTTGCATTTTTGGTTGGAATTGGAGACGATTGAATCGGAATTTGAGTTGGTTTGTCTGCTTCCTCTGGTTCTTCCAATTCTGAGTCTTGATTTTCGATTCTATCCTCTTCTTCTTCTTCTTCTTCTTCTTCTTCTTCTTCTTCTTCTTCTTCTTCTTCTTCTTCTTCTTCTTCTTCTTCTTCTTCTTCCCCCTCGTCCTCTTCAATAGGTTCACCAACAAAATTTCTAGGAAACATACCCCTCTTAACAACGCCTTCAGCTTCATCGAAATACTGACCTGAGAACCATTGCTCATCTTCAACAGCCGTCACAGTGATGGTTTGACCTACTGGGAAGTTCAAATCGTCCTCAAAGTCAGAATTGTAAGCATACAATGCCTTGGTTTTGAAAGGTGGCGTTAATGACATTTTCTGGTATTCAACAGTATCAGATTGGGAAATGGGTTTATTGAGTTTTGCTTTTGTCTGAAGATCTGTTGTGGTTTGGTTATCCTTAGTGGGCAGATGGATCTTATCAATGGAATTGAGCTCTTAAGTGTTAAACTAGCTTGTATCAGGGTGCACTAGTAAGTGTTTTAATAATATTTGGACGACGTTATCAACCCACACAAATCACTGTAAACTGTAAACCAATTCCCCTATTAAATTGCCATAGAAACATATGCCCGGCACCTCGTGGCAGTACATGTAGTAAACTCCAACCGGTAGCAACACCACTATCCAAGGATATCTCAAGGTGGAAGGGCCGATGTTTGTCAATATTTGAGAAGATAAATTACTTCAAAGGTTCAGTCTATCAAAGACTGGAGAGCTGGTTGTATTTCAAGTCTTTATTGAAAACAAATGGTGGAAGCATAAGGTCTGTATCGGCCTATTAATTCAATAATACAATACATTACACTGTGGACAAGGTTCCGCGCGTTTGGGCAAATTCACTTAATTCGGGTTAACAATATTTAATGTTCATTATCATCAAAAAGATACGAATCTTTAGACAAAGTTTAAACAATTCCTTCTTCTGAATCCTCAATGTCTGAAATCAAATCGTCATTCGCCTGCAGAAGGGTTTCCAGATCGTCATCATCATCAGCCAGCAAATCTCAAGATCATACACCAACCACAAGCAATAACCAAAGCCCTATTCTAAATCTTCAACGTTCTTTCTCTTCTATTAACAGCACTGGTAGTGAAGATTCGACCATTGTGACGATACCACGATCTAGAAATCCCACAATCAAAGGAGAACCTCTGATAAACTCTTCGATCCAAGTAGGTTCCACATCTAAGGATCAGAACATAACTTCTGAATCAAGCTCTTCTTCACAAAGTTTAGAACAGAAGCTCACCAGTAGTAATAATATTAATAATAATGATAATAAGAACGACCATGAACCATTTGTCAATGAATCGTATTATTGGCCAAATAGTAACATTAATATCCTTGATTCATCTCTAATTCCGAATTTAACAAGACCCCATGAATTGAGATTAGCCGCTGAGTCCATGACGATCCCTTCTTCTTCTTCTTCGTCTTCGTCTTCGCCTTTGTCCACGAGTCAAGTGCTGTTGAATATCAAACCGTTGGATAAGACTTATATCAGCTCTCTGAGGAATGACCTGTTGCATAGTCACTATGATCACGGCTATTCGAATATTGGTGATGATCCATTGCCTGATTTGTTCCAAGAAGAGAAAGTCATACGTGATAATTTGAAGGAATTGTTAATTTCACATAAACAGATATTAGAAAGGGGGACCTCCGCAAAACAGATACGTTTGAAAATCCTGGATACTCTAAGAAATCTTTTCTATATTAATCAGGCCTTTGTGGAGATATATTCTAAGCAATCAATGAGAAAGACTGGGATTTTGACTTCCTTTAATAATTGGGAAGATGCAAAGATTAGGCTCAAGCATGAAATTTCAGAGATTCAATCTGTTGATAATGAAGAAGGACAGAGATTGTACCAGATTACTAAGGAATCTGATAAAGTTCAAGAAGAGATCGAAACTTTAGAAAAGAGATTGACTCAATTGAAAGAGAAGAAATCTGTTATCGATAAGGAAAAGGATCGCTGTCAAAGTGTAATTGATAGTAGGACATCCCAATACCATGAGCAATTATCACAGATTGCGAATTATGAGAGATTAGCAATGATTGAATTATCATCACAGCAACAACAACAACAAGATCTATCAGAATCGCCATTAACTTTCAATTCAATACTATCAAAATTATCCATAATCAAACAACAATCAGTCTCCAACCTCAACCCTCATGAACAATTACCTCGTGTTATTGAATCCTTGACATTGCAACTTGAATCCATTAACGATAGTATCAGCAAATACTCTACCTTAGAACAAACCTTCAATGAAACCCAAATAGTATGGACGGATATGATAGACACATTGAACACCTTAGAAATGGAGCTCCAATCAGTAATGAGTTCAAGGTTGACCTCTCCGGATAATGAAGATGGGACTGATCAGATGAAAATGAAGATTATGGAAGTTTTGAAACGATATCGTGGTGCTTTGAAAAGGAGGTTCGAGGATTTAAAATTGGATAAATCAGATGGAAACTTGTCCATCTTAAAAGATTTGGTGGAAATTGAGGTTGATACTTTGGATAAAGGGATAAATATGCTTTGTTGAATATTTACTTATTTATATAACGTTGTAATGTAAGTATTGCAATTGGTCTAATTGTACTACTGTAATGGTTAATTGATTGTCTGATCATGTGACATAAAAAAAAACTAAAATGCCCGCACAAACATGACAGTTCAGCCATATCACGTGATCTATTTTAGGGGAGTAGTCCGCCTGCAAGTACAATCGGTTTGGTATATATTCGAAAGAGGTGATGATAGCTTTCTATTGTTGATGATACGACATACCTATTTTATGGACTAAACATATCAAAAGAATCATTAGATTCATTGACATACCCCTTAATCAAACATATCTGATTGTACTACTATTTCATTCAATTAATCCCATCAAGATGACATCATTATTCTTCAGTTCGCCACTCGATCTAGATATATCCCTTGAAGACGAAGCCTCCAGAAAACACATTGATATTAAGACCAAATCAGGCAAACCTGAGCGTCTCCCACTTTACAAAGACGGTGAGTCTATCACTGGGGCTGTTACTTTCCGTATTAAGGAGGGTAAACGAGTGGAGCATTCAGGTGTCAAGGTTCAATTGTACGGAACAATAGAAACTATTAATGGACAGAAGGATGATTTCTTGACTATATCTCACGATTTAGCCTTACCTGGTGAATTAATCAACAATGACAAATGCCCATTTAATTTCAAGGACGTTGAGAAACGATTCGAAACTTACCGTGGTACAAATGTGGTTGTTAACTATTCAGTTAAAGTGACAGTTTTAAGAAAAGGAGCAGATATAATCAAATCCAAAAGATTCGCAGTATTATTACATTCCAATCCAACAGATCTCAAGAAATCAATTAAATTAGATATCGGGATTGAAAACTGTCTCCATATTGAATTCGAATACTCTAAATCAACATATGCGTTGAAAGACGTCATAGTTGGCCGTATAAGCTTCCTCCTAACAAGACTTAAGATCAAACATATGGAAGTCAGTCTCGTGACTAGAGAAACAGTGGGAGTATCACCAAATCAATTAGTGGATAACAATACGATTCGTTATGAGATTATGGATGGTTCTCCTGTTAAGGGAGAGGTTATACCTATTAGATTGTTCTTAGGTGGTTATGATTTGACTCCTACAGTTAAGACCAGCATGTTCAATGTTAAGAATTACATCAGTCTTGTTATTATTGATGAGGAAGGGAGAAGATATTTCAAACAGGCTGAGATTATATTCTTTAGACCTGAAGAGGATGAAACTACTGGTGGTTCTGTTTAGATCCTCTTTTTTGATTTCAGTGTCAAGGAGACAAAGTCCTGAATATATTATGAGAAACTTAGAATATAATTGAAACCCGTTCATCCAATTAAAATACAGGAAAGTATATTATATCATAAAACACGCGCATCTATTGCCTAATCAGGTAGTATTTCCGAAATCCTTATACTGTAAAATTCGTCAACGATTGTTAATCCGAACTTCCTAACGATAATGAAGGCTAAATTTACAAAGATATATATTGAGTTGTGGAGAAAACAATAATTATATCATCATCATCAGTCAGTTTATTTATAGGTTGAACAGTCATATTGATGAGTGCTCCTTCATTCATGGTTCATGGATATATATCCAGGAGAGTTTCTGCTTGAGTCTAATTGCCATACGTGTGAAAATCTAGATTTGATAAGAGAGTCGAAAGAATTAAGCCATGTCAGTTACAACTACCACCACTACGCAAACATCAACCACACCGGTTCAACCAAGACTATCGTTGAAGACCAACCCATTATACAATGCCAAAACCCATTTGATCGAACAAACTGCTGCACAGATTGAATCTCAAAGATACAACGATTGGAGAGATGAATTACTAGACGAAGGTTACTGTGTGGTTAAAGGAGCCATTTCCAAAGAAGCTGCTTTAGGTTACCGTACGGATATTTTCAACTGGATCAAGAGTCTCAGACCAGGTTTTGACGAGAATGATAGATCTACATGGTGTCCTGAAAACTTACCTGATCATTCTGATATTTCCTCATACACTAAATATTCTGTTTGTCATGAGGATTTCTTCTGGAGATTAAGAAATGAAAGGGGATTCAAGGATGCCTTTGCCAAGTTCTGGGGAGATGATAAATTATTAGTGTCTTTTGATGCTCTTAACGTTTCATTACCTGGTTATGAACCTGGTGAATTGAGAACTTCTAGACCTTGGCCTCATGTGGATTCGTCAGTTTATAGAAACGGTATGACTTGTATCCAAGGTATTGCTGCCTTAGCACCAGCTGGAGAAAAGGATGGGTCTTTGATCGTTTATAAGAATTCTCATAAATATATTGAGGAATTCTTCAAAAATGACGGGATTTCAGCTGAAAAGTGGACTCCTAAAGATAATATTCAACTCAGCTCTGAAGAATTGGCGGATTTCTTATCCAGATATCCAGACGTGAAGAAACTCAAAGTTCATGTTGAACCTGGCGATTTGATCTTGTGGGATTCAAGAACTATTCATTATGGAGGTGGACCAGCAGATGATAGTGAGGTCGTTAGAACAATTGCTTATATTTCTTATTCTCCTGCTTCATTCGCCACTGAAGAGTCATTAACTGCTAAGAGACAAGTGTTTGAACAATGGGGTGGTACTACTCATTGGGCTTTTGATAATATCAACCCAAGACTCGAAAGGGCTTTTTTGCCTAATGGGGAATTGGATCCTTGTGATATCGGTGAACCTCATACCAAGCCTGAATTGACTGATGAGATTTTAAAATTGGCTGGTGTCAAGAGTTATTAATATATCATATTATAATAATCTCAATTTTCAGTTCTTTTCTTACTAAAGCTATGTAAGTAAATTAGATAAAGAGTCGACTTTTGTACATGTTTGATTTTTTTTTTAAACTACAACTACTACTTATTGAAGGAATCGATTGTTCCATCTCACAACAATTTTGACGGATGACAAACCAGTTCAACCGGTTTCATGTTGCCCAATCAACATTAACCAGGAGTGTAGAAAGTATCAGAGTCAAATATGTTTTCTGTTTATAGCAAATCCCAAGGGCTGCCAGAGTGGATGTGTTTCTGTAATGGTTTATCAGAGTTTGATGCATCTTGATCTTCCTAGTTCTTTAAGCACTTAACATTCTATAACCATACCAAAATTTCCTCTTTAAAAAAATCTATTAAAACCCCCCATTTATTCTATTCCTTACTATCGAAATGCTTTTCCATTTGTATCGAATCCCTTACCATCAAAGGATCAACCATTCTGTCAATCAACTGATCCTTCAAAATAACCCTACTTACACCTTCGGAAATACTTAGATACTGCAACAAAGCAGGATGACCAATAGCAGAAGCCAGACTATCTCTATGAACATTGGTCATCCATTCATCTCGGGTGGTTTCTGAAGTACCTAGACCTATGTGACGTGATTGTAAGTGTTTGAATGTTTGATGTTCTTTGATCTTGTCAGCCTGTTGTCAAGGAGAGGGGATGATGTTAGTATTTTATTACCTTTATGGATTTACATGTGGTTCGAGTATAGAACTTACCATTATGTTATGTATATGGATTAGATATGGTTTGTGTTCAGTGATAAAGTTGTTCTAGTTGGTGGAAGTTTAGGATTCAAATACGTCTTCAAATTTCAGGTAATTATTACCAGTACTATTTTTTTTTGGGGTACATGCGCCACACACACATGGGAGTAGTAGTGTCAACAGGCCACAGCTAGAGTTCACCATCCAAGTGATTCAATTCCCTTTCAATTAAAAACTATATAGCTCTGGTGTCCTATAATTCTAGCCGTGACACATAAATTTACTTATATATGGACAGATGATCAACTCAAATCCATCATAATATATTAAGATACACTAAAACATACAGGCTCATCTATCTAGTAAGTTCGATTCAGAAAACAGTTTCTTGACCAGGTTGATGCAGGAATGGATTCTCAATCTCTTGCATGCCATCAACAGGAGCAATGGTTAGAATCAAAGGACCTCTAACGATAACCAAACCCAATTGTCTAGTTTTCTTGTCTTGTTGTTGTTGCAATTCCATGTCTTCAGTAGCACGTAACGTTTCTGTAACGTTGTCCAAAACGAGATTCATCAATTGATCAAAGCCCTTTAAGGTACCGATCACTTGTCTACCATTTGTGAACTTGACACGGATTTCCGTGTCAAGGTATGTTGATAGGTCAAGGATTTGTTCTTTCTTTGGTTGGATCTTCTTTTGGTTATTATTGTTGTTGTGGTTGTTTTGGTTTCTTCTCTTGTTTTGGTTGTGATGGTGGTTGTGGTTGTGTTGGTGGTTGTGGTTGTGGTTGTGGTTTTGTTGTGATTGCTGTTGGTTCTGTTGGTGGTGCTGGATGGTTTGTTTAGTTAGTATTGTTGGTCTTTATGGATGCAAGAATTTGTAGTAAAACTTACTGCTTCAGCCATCTTAGATATGTATGTGGTAATGTTGGTGGGGAGGGTGTTAAAGTTCCTATCAATCTAGCAGATGTGTCCTACTAATCAAGTCGTGTGTGTGTGTGTGTGTGTGTGTGTGTGTGTTTAGGTGCCTCCTCCCCCTTTGCTTTGTAAATTTACCAGTGGCTTCTTCGGATTTATTTTCAACGGGGCAAACTGGCTGACGGTCCGCGCCACATCTACTGCCAAATATTTTGGTTTGTTGATCTTTTTGATTTTAGTTAAACACAGTACTATCAACCTGAAAAACAAGGTGCTTCTGTCAAAGCCAACAGGCCTAGATTTTCTCCTTGACTCAATGTCTGAGTACTTCGAAATCCATATAACGTCCCCTCAGACGTCATCTCACCGTCGAATCTCACCTCAATGGACCATTTCATACCTTCGCCAACGTATTGAACTCTTCACAGGCATCCCACCACAATCACAACAACTCCTACACTTTACTTCTTCGATTTCCACAGAGCCTATCGACCTCAGCAGCAAGTGCACTGACGACACGATAATCTCCACATTGAATATCAGTGAAAGCTCGAGGATTCAGGTCAATGACACCCGCCCAATCGATGAACAATATCACGAAGGCGATGGGCAAGACACCGAGTTTTTCGAATTAAAGGATGAAGACTATGATAAGCTGACAGACTCAGTGCGTCATTGGAAACGTGAGAATCAACTAGGCAGATTCAACCCCAACCTAATCCAATCTCAAGCCGATCAGATTATTAAAGAGAACAAGATCGCTGAATCTTTAATCATAGGCAAACGATTCAGAACCGTTGCTAAAGACAGTACGAATGAGAGAAGAGGCACCATTGAATACATTGGTTTAGTGTCAGACATCGATACGGAATCGACATGGATCGGTGTCAAGTTTGATGAACCTGTAGGTAAGAACGATGGGTCTTTGAAGGGGAATAGATACTTCGAGTGTCCACAGAACTATGGTGGGTTTTTAAAGCCAAGTGCTGTAGAGATGGGCGACTTTGAAGAGGTTGATATCTTTGCTGAAATGACTGATGATGACGAGGTGTAATAAGGTCAGTGAGACAGCTTGGATTGTTCTTCCATGAGGTATCTCAGACTGTGTTTTGGGTGACTAGCCGATGGTAAGGTGACTTGTGGATCTCTATATACTCTAATATTGTATCTATAAGGCTCAAAGTTGTAGATGATTAATCACCTTCCAAACCACGTGATCTGGAATTACGTAATATGGGAAACCGTCGCGAAATTTCCAGATCTAAGACGGCTTTGATCTTGTAGTTCAAAATAATAATAATAATAATATCAATTTAAACAATAATATAAATAAATAAATGGTAAATAAATAAAGGAACAATCTCTGGGCTGACCATTGCAAGATTTGTCAGCTGTTGGAGTTAAAAAATCAGGCCCAGATCACAAAAACAAAGTTAACAATAGGAATTTCATTCATTTAACCCTTAGAAAGAATTATCATCAACTGGACGAAAGAAAATGGCACTGGATCCCAAACTTCTCAATCAACCGATTGTCCTTGACAACGTAAGTGCTATCAATCTCTTACACTCATACCTCGATCACCACTCCGTTAATACTAACCAAATAATACTAATAATAGGGTACACACTCCATAAAAGCAGGATTTGCAGGCTCCTCAACTCCACATAGTGTGACTCTGACACAGCTGGGAACACCCAAATACCCACGAATCCTCACGGCGTCCACACTCACAGCGACCAACGACACCTTTATTGGTTCTATAGCACAGCAGCATCGTGGTCTATTATCCCTACGAAGTCCCATGTCCAAAGGTGAAGTGGTCAATTGGAGAGACTTGGAGAAGGTATGGGAGTATGTTATCTCTCAGGAATTAAGATTAAGCGCCGGTATTGAGGAACATCCTATGCTTATTACAGAAGGGGCGCTTATTAATAAGGTGAATAGAGAAAAAATGGCGGAGATCATGTTTGAGAATTATGGAACACAGGCTTGTTATTTCGCCGTACAAGGTGTTCTTGGATTGTATTCTACGGGTAGGACTAGTGGTGTTGTTGTCAATTGTGGAGAAGGTGTTAGTGAGATCATACCTGTTTGTGAAGGGTTCCAAGTCGGTGGAGGCGCCAGAAGGGCTGATGTCAATGGGAGAGATGTTTGTGAGAGTCTACAGTTACTTTTAAGGAAACGTGGTGTTAATCTATCAAGTTCGGCAGAGTTTGAGATTGTTAGAGAGATCAAAGAAAAATGTGGCTTTATCAGTAAAGATATATCTAAACAGGAGACTTTGATCGAAGATGAGCAATTGGAAAAGTTCAAATTGCCCGATGGTAAAGTCATCGAGTTGGGCAAAGAAAGATTTCGGAGTTCCGAATTACTATTCAATCCACAGTTAATTGGAGTTGAATCTCAAGGTATTCATGAGGTATTACATTCAGTGATCCAAAGATGTGACATTGACTTTCGCTCCCAATTGAACCAGAACATCATCCTCAGTGGTGGGGTCACTTTGACAAAAGGCTTTGGTGATCGTTTGCTTTCAGAGTCAAAGAAGTTGAATGGTAAAGGTGTCAAGTTGAAGATCTTTGCGCCACCAGAAAGAAAGTACAGTGTCTGGATTGGTGGGTCTATTTTGGCTGGCTTAAGTACCTTTAAGAGGATTTGGGTGGAGAAGAAAGAATGGGAAGAAGATCCAGCAATCGTCCATGTCAGATGTCTTTAGGTACTTCTAGATACCAATGTTATGATGATGAGGACATGACGATGATATATTTATAAACTAATGAACAGTTCTATAAAAAAAAATGTGAGTGTAGCAACAACTCCTAAATACAGTAGTATCTGTCACCGAAATCACCTAAACCAGGATCAATTCTCTTCTTTTCGTCCAACTGAGGATCAATACCACCAGTGATGATCTTGATTTCTGGGAACTTGTCATGGTAAGCCTTGATACCTTCTGGGGCAGCCAAAAGATTCAAGAAGAAGATTCTTTCAGGCTTGACACCTCTGGAGATAAGAACTTCAGTAGCTAAGATGGCAGAACCACCAGTGGCTAACATAGGATCCAACAAGAAGACATAACGGTCAGCAATGTCTTCTGGTAACTTTTCGTAGAATAACTTAGGCATGGCAGTTTCTTCGTCTCTTTGAATCAAAATCTTACCGATACGAACGGAACGACAACAATCTCTAAGACCTTGTTCCATAGATTCACCAGCTCTAACGATGGAAACACCACAGATCTTACCTAGGAAAGAAACACCTTCATAGTTGACATCTAATGGGGTAGTGATTGTGGATGGTTGGACTGGGAGTTGGTCAAGACCACGTTCGACTAAAAGACGAATAATACGGTCTGAGTAGAAAACGAAATCAGAACGATGTGTGGTTTTGGAACGGATTATAGAATAAAGACCCTTTAGTTGGTTGGTTTGCTCAAGGAGGAGAACGTTAGAACTTGGTGTAGACATTGTATGAGTTATGGAGCGGTGGTGTGTGTACAACTGTTCGATTGAACAAATAAATATAGACCTCTGACTTTTGTAAGGATGTTTATACACTCGTTATATATAACATGTAATTTTTTTATTGTTTTTTTGTGATTTTTTTGATCAAAACATGATCCTATAAAAATTTCTTTTGGCCTCATCACCTGCATCTGAAGCACATTATATGTCACGTGAGGCATTTAGGGGAATGAAATTACGTCCATTTCAAGAATGTGATGACGAGATTTGCAAATTTCGGAACAGCTTTGGGGTTCTTATAGCGATGCGCGTGAAAACCGTTGGAGTATGCGGCCAAGTTTTGTGTCAGGAACATAGTACATGTGCTACTGTTTTTTTTTCCGCCGAGCTTCAAACGAGCTGTTGGCCAATTTAATTGATAACAGTTAACAATATTATTCCGATGCGTAATAGGATGCTGTTCAAATAAAAATTAAAAATATATTATTTAACCACAATGTTTTTTTTTTAAAAAACTTTAAACTATTTCATAAATCAAATGACAAACTGTTTCTTAAGATGTCTAGATATGTTTTGTCTATTTAACAAGCCTCTAAAAACGGAAGCAGCAATTACAGATTTATTCTTACGGAGATGCTAGCAGTCGTTAAAAACTGTGATTCTCAAACCCTTAAAAATGATATTTTTTAAAACTCGAGAGTTGTAACACAAGTAATACATTCATGGATTCATTGCTGACAGATTGACTAGCTCGTGGTCAGTCGTTAGTGACTTTCTGGAATTTAACTGCTGTCTTTGATTCAGTCAAACCAGATTTCAACAGTGATAACATAATAAATACTACTGATGTATCCTACACAGTACATAGAATCTGTTAAGTCGGTAACTTTAAAGACTGAAACAGCCCTGGACATAGATTCCACATTGGTATCAAGGAAAGTAGAGGTGTGAGGAGTTGGAGTATCAAGCTCGCTAGCAGCAGTATCGAACAAATTATTTATCAATTATTAGAACCGAAAGAGTGCTATAGATTTTTTAACTACTTCCTTACAAAGCCACATTCTCTATGTACAGATTTTTGAGCATTATAAAGTTATATATACAAATACTATCAAATAATTGATTCTGACTCTTAATGTAAGTCATCATGTTCTAATAAATATACATGGCCATCATCAATGTTTAGGGAATTCTGGCACATGATATAACAATACTAGAATCATATATAGATTTTGCTTGAACAATTTCATATTTGGTATTTAATTCCCTCCTTATTCTATAGAGCACGTAGTTCCAATTAAATGGTCAATTATATTATATGGTATAGTTAAATGGAAATATAACACGTATCTATAATAGTTTCCTTGGAATTACGTATTTGCAGCCTGAAGATTAGAAAACATCGGTCGATCTTATAAAAGCCGGAGGTTATAAAAATTTATTCGTTAAATATTAATATATCATAGAATTTTGGGTTACCAAATAAATATAATATAAATATATGATCAGAAATTTTATAATACTTTAATTTTTGATCAATAATTTATATAATTTAAAACATATTAACGTTGTAATTGTTAATTTTTTTTATCTTTGAAGGTCCGCTTTGCGCATAGAAAACAACCTAATTCATCTTGAATTTAAATTTCAAAAATCATAATAAATATAAATGTAATTTGAAATTTATTTTCTTTCTTTTTTTTTAATTTTTTTAATTCAAAATTGTATATAGATCATAAATTCTTTATTGTAATTGTTAATTATGGCGCTACTATTAATTGCTATATATATATTATAAGCATTTAATTATTCGAAATTTAATAAAAAAACTGATCATAAATTAGCGTATAACATACTGCTGATTGCAATATATATATTAATTTATATAAAACGTAAGCTTACACATGCCGAAAATTTTATAGGCCCTAATTTAATCAGTATATATCGTGTGGATATATGTCAGTCTTTACAATACCTACAAATTTATGGTCTTACTGACCCTCGACAATTTTAACCCTGACTCATAAAACTAGCCCATATCTGTCAATGTTTTACCCCAAAGGAACACTTCATCTTCTTTGCGTTTTCAACTAAATCTCCTACTTCCATGGACTTTTGGATTTCAATAATTACAAGCAAACTCAGAATTAATCAATGCGTCGCTATCATAAAGGGCACTGATGAAAATTTATCTTGGCATTTGATTGTATCAAGATAAATATATTTTCAGTTGTAAGGAGGCTTTAGAAAAGGAAGCATATCAGTTCATCAGAGAATGATTTTGGGACTGCAAGCCTTCTGTAAGTGAGATTAGAGTCCTTTTGGTAATACAGGTTTTAGCAATATTAAACAAAAGACCCAATGGGAATCTCCTTAAGTTATAAGCCCAAGGAAGTTTTAGGTATTTGAGACATAAATTCTTTCAGATGATTGACAAACTTCTTCAACAAATTATGTCTTTAAACGAATCAAGGCCTCATTTTCAAAAAATTAGCTATCGATAATTGAGAAGGTTAAGGTTTTCGAGAATCTGATGACGCAGTGTAACTTATAGAGAAGACCCTATCTTCCAAGTTCCAAGTAAATCCAAGCCACAGTCAATAGAGTGCACATCCGCTATATTCTACATACCCCAACATATTGATGCAGATAGAAGCGTGAAGTTCAAACTATCCACATATGTTTTTTTGTAATAAGTTGTTTCCTCGAGTAGTGTATGAACTTTGGAAGCTGTTTTTATCCATTTATAGAAAATCATATAGGCCAGAGATTCGGTGGTGGTTTAAGTTAATATTCTTGTTCTTTAAAGTTTTTATAAGTAATTTGATTCTCTAAAGGCGTAGATAATATTAGATCTATGTAAAACAAATCTAGCATGATATTGCATACCAACGGGCCAAAAAAACTACTAATTAAGCAGTAGCAGTTGTGTTGAAAGGAACTGTGGCGACTACTATAAAGTTCAAATGCACCATAATATAAGCTATCAAGCAATTTTTTTGGTACTGTTTGCTAATAGAGATAAACTAATTTGTAAATACCATAACCAATATCTAAAGGGTTGTCTATCTTGGTCACCTCGATCTAATTAGCTACCCAAATCAAACATTTCAAGGTATTTTGATGATTCATATTGTGGTATAAAAGAAACACGATTGACCACTAGCAAGTGTTACCAGGGAAAAGGTTTTTCAAACTCAAGTTACTTGGCAATTGAAGAGTGTTCTCACATATAATGTCGTATATCGACAAAGAAGCCCTAGACTTAACAACGGTTGAACGTGATGATCCTCAATCCATTCAATCCTTCAGCACTGAAGACGAACAAATCATCGAGAAGTACAAAATCCCTGAAGATTTAATAACTGGGCTCACACAAGAAGATGTTGATTTCCTCAAGATCGAAGTCAAGAGACAAAGAATCTACGAATGGTTCTCATCGACTGATACACCAGCCGAGAGGAAACTTATGATCAAGTTGGATTTATTAATCTTAGTTTACTTAGTACTGAATGCTTTCGTGAAGACGACAGTGCAGCCGTTTCCTACGTATATGCTACGGGTATGAAGGAGGCCTTGGATATGACTGGTAATCAATTGACGTATCAGTCGTCCTGTTATATGGCAGGGTTTATCGTTGGTCAGATTCCTTTGACTATGTTAGCTACGAGATTGCCTTTGAATATCTTTTTACCGGTTATGGATTTCATATGGGGGGGTTTTTCCACATTATCTCTTTTCAAAATCACCAATTATAGGCAGCTTTTATGTGATTAGATTCTTCTCTGGCTTAGTTTCTTCATTCATGTTCCCTGCTTCTAACTATATTCTTGGATCTTGGTATACCAAGAATAACTTGACTTTACGCTCTGCTATGTACTTCTGTGCCTTATCAGTTGGGTGGGATGATAGCAGGATACATCCAAGCTGGAGCTTATAAAAACTTGGATGGATTATTGCAGGCTGGCAATGGCTTTACATTTTGGCCTTCATCATTACTACTCCCATTGCTTTGTATGGGTACTGGACTTTACCTGGGTATCCAGAGAAATGTACTAATCGTTACTTCTTAACCAATGAAGACATCAAATTGGCCAGGTTAAGAATGATCAGAGAAGGTCGTACTTCTGGTAAAAAGTTCACCAAGAGAAATATCCTGAATGTCTTGAAAGGATGGAGGTTCTGGATGTTGGTGGTGTTTGCTATTTTCTTCTCACAAGCAGATGGTGTTTCTTCCAACTCGGGTTTGTTATTATGGCTAAAGAAAGAAAACTTCCTGCTGTCACCATATTCTTTTCTTTAGTCAACGCTGTCCTTGATGATCGTTTCAAAGATGCCCATCCTTGGATCATTGGCTATGTTGCTGTTTTGAATTTATTAGCCTCCATTTTGCTAACCATTTGGAACATAAGTAACGGTGCTATTATGTTTGCCTTCTTTTTATCTGGGACTGCTGATTCAATCGCTGCTGTCTTATACTCGTGGGCCAACATCATCTGTTCAGGTAGTTCCCAAGAAAGAGCATTGACCTTAAGTACTATGAACACTCTGGGGAATACTTTTGGAGTTTGGGTTCCTCTGTTTGTCTGGAAAACTTTAGATGCCCCAAGATACTTGAAGGGATATGCTTATAATATCGCCCTTGATGCCATGATGATTATCCTGCTTTCCCCTTTGACTTATCTTTGCAAGAGGCAACAGAAATTGGACGAGTTGGAAGATTCCACCAAAAGCAATACATGATTAAGGAAGCTGTTGCTATACTTAGGTTCTAGCTCAAAATTGGTTAGAAATACACAAAACACAAAAAATTTAGAGAGTCCTTGTAACATTTAAAAGTGGTTTTGCTTTTAAAAAAAAAACAAATATCTATAAAATAACAACCAAATAAAATCATACAGACATTTAAACTTCAGTCACGTACATACTAATATCAAGACAGATTCTTAACTGTTTGTGGAATCTTCTTTCAGCTTCTTAGATTCTGGGGAGTTATTGCTACTATTGATATTGGGAACGTTCAACTGAGCAATCGAAGTAGTGGACTTAGAACCAGTGGCACTCTTACCCAGATCCAAAGGAAAGTTCAAACTTAGAGATCTAATAGGTGGCAACTCGTCAGTCTTAAGAGCGGATAATTTAGGAGATACAGCTGGTGTTTGTAGAGGAGTGGCATCTGGAGTCTTACCCAGTATGTTGAATTTAGCCTTTTGAGGAGCATTTGGTGTTGTTGATCTGAGAGAAGTCATGCCCAATGATGAATGTAATGCAGAGTGCAAGTTTGTGAAAGAGTTGGAGTTTGAATTCGACAGGGATCCGAAGGACATCGATGAATGTATTATTGGGGAAGAAGGGGTTGGTGAATTTGGTCTCGATTTCTTGTAACGTTCGTGGTTCAATGTGAAGTCGTCGTCAAGATTCTCGTTGTAAGAAGAGAGGGATACGTTGGACTTTGATTTGTAAATGTCAGAGTTCCCATTGGATTGTTGCGACGTATTTGTAGTCATATGAATTGGTGTCATTCTTTGCAAAGAGGAGAGAGAAGACAAGGTGTGATAACTGTTGTTGGGACGTGACCTATGAATCTCTGCTTGAGGATTGTGAACGGACTTATACTGTTGTGTTTGTTGTGTGGTGAACTGCTGTGGCGGTAGAGTTGGTGGTTGTTGTGGTATGGGGTTAGGCGTGAAGTAAGAAGTTAAGGAAGGTAAAGATTTCACCGACTGTAAGCTCTGATCCTTCTCCAATTCTAAAGCAGCAGCTCTAGCTAAGATGTTTATATCGAACGAGGAGTTAGAGTTTGTATTCGATAGGTGTGGCAATGTTGGATGGAAATTGACTGCTGTTGGTGGCGATTTAGGTAGGAGTTTTGCAGGTACATTTTCCACTTCCAGATTCACTTCAGTCTTGAGTTGGCCTTCTTTAGTGCTTGTACCATTAGCAGCAGCAGCAGTAACAGCGGTAGCATTTGTAGTTGTAGCACCAGCAGTCGTAGTCTGCGTAGAAGCCGAACCTGATAGAGGAGCCGTACCATCCGATTCTAATCTCATGATATCACCTCTGTTGTTCTTTTTCAAATTATATGGTCTTCTTCTGGAGTTTGGGTTATTATGTATCCTTGAGTGTCTTGTCAGCTCATCACTTCTTGAGAACTTCTTGAAGCAGCCAGGATAACTACACTGATGTGGTTTCTCACCAGTGTGGGTTCTTATGTGTCTGGTTTGATGCTCCAGTCTATGGAAGGCCTTGTCGCAGAGTGGACATTTGTAAGGTCTTGGTAGCTCTGACTTATCACTGCCACTGGGTGGTGCAGTTGGAGCTTCAGTGACGGTAGTTTTCTTTGAAGTTAAGGTCTTTGGATCCTCTGTTTCAGAATCGCCAGAGTGGCTCTGAGTAGATTGGTCTGCAGAGTCTGTTTGACCCATCGAAATTGCCTGTTCAGGTTGAATAGTCTGTTGTGGTTCATCCATGTTGACGTCCATGTTCTAATATCAAAGTGTAAAAGGAAAGCGAACGGAAAATGAGGGGGCGTGGTGTGTGGTGGAACTTGGTATAAAAAGTCCTTCGATATGGGTGCTGTGAATTCAAAGGTTAAAATAATATCAACAAGTTAGCGAGAAAAACCAAAACCTGAGATAAACCAAAATATCAAATAATTAGAGTCGAAAAGTGAAAAAAAAAAAATGAATGAAAGGAAGTCGTGTTAAATCTCTCTTCAATTGATATTGAGCTGGAGCTTAAACAGGGGGGCAGTTGAAGTAGAAGGAATAAGGCGAAGTATTTTTTTTTGTCCCTTGCAAGAGCTGATGATTCTGTTAGTTATTGGAAATGAGTGGTGGATGACAGAAGAACAGCTTGATAATGGATATCTATTGAAACTTTTCCTTTCCTCCCTAAAATTGACGGCTTAGTTCTTGAAATGTCTTACAAATTTCTCCATGATATTATTGTTTCGAGTTAATCTTTTCACCACTGTGCTGTTTTTGTTTGACCAGTACAGTGCACAATGCACATTTCTTTCTGTGGCCGAGTTTTTTTCCCACCCACACGTTATGGCGCGCTCTGCCTGGAATAGCAGATCTGCCCCGCCTAGGAACCCCACAGTAAAAATTCTAGGCTGGGACAAAGTATGGGGTTGAACAGAGAGATTTCTGTCTAGGGAGAATGTTGTCCAGCCTAGAGATTTTTTTTTGTTTTGGGATCGGGTGCTGCCAAAACCTGGAGAAATCAATTCCGTTGAAAAGAGCGCACACAGCTAGCTGTTAGATCGATTTACAATTTAGTAGTTCGTTCTTTACACAGGAAGGGAGTTTTTTTTTTGTTTGATCAGTACGTATACAGTGATATCAAACAATGTAGCTCTATATTAAACTTCTAGGTGATCGGCACTTTGTAGTACAGCTTTTTGAACCCTCAAGTCCAGACTCCACACTACTACAAGGAGCTGGGCCGGCCTCCCACATGATACATACTAATTATAAATTTCTTTTTTTTTACGGAAGAATTTTAGTGTATAATTTATACCTAATCTCTGGTGATTTTTTTGACGCAGAACTCACTGTAAATATTTGCTACGTCTCTAATAAGACAAAGATCAAAGAAA